>JAHDVE020007803.1:0-116546 GCA_022606495.2 Halesus radiatus
CAATATCTCGTAGTCAAAAGATTCCAAGAAGTGGCTTGTTTCCTTTTCTTGGTCTACATCAAGCAAGCTTGTCTCCCAGCAAGTTTGCATCAACAGAGTGGCAAACTTTATCGAGATCATTTTTCAAACACAAAATTGATACAGTTAGAGATATTTTAGATAGGAACTATCACAGACTTTATTATTGATAATTTAATCGGCTATATAAAATATGTATGTCACAGATTGTTTCAAGCCAGCGTTTTCAAAAAAACTAACAATTAATAAATTGCAAAATTCTTAGATACCCCATGAAAATTAAGGTAAAAAGTAGTTCCCAACCTCAAGGTTGGTTGGGAACCCTTGGCTTATTAAATAAGTCATTGAACTCATTTAAGTGATTAAACGTGGTGTGTAAATGTTGACCTATGAATTTCTCCAAACTGTTAAATTCAATAACCCACTGGACTACACTGACAAAAATCTGCTTATTAAAAAGTATTTTCTTTTTTACTAAGCTTATTTGTGATGTTTAGGGATTTCGCACGTGGCCCGCGACCGCGTGACCCGCCGCCACATGTGCCACGTGTTCCGCTGCGACATGCCGGCGCGTACCATAGCCAACACGCTGCGGGACATCTGTAAGAGGATCATGATCGAGCGCTCGCTGCAAGGACCGCCCGCCCGCCCCACCAACCTGCCCACGGAGCAGCGCAGGGCCAAGCCCATGACTGGTGAGTGGTCCCTTTTTCTAAAACCTAACCTAGCCTAACCTAATCCAACCCAACCTGTTAATGCAGAAGCGTGAGTCAATGACTGCCGAATCTAACCTAATATGTAATAATAACGTTTTTATAGCGCAGTTTTAAATTATTTTCGTTCCGAAGGCAAAATACAAATATTGTTTGTAATGGTGATTCGCTGGAGTGAATTTTGCTTTTGTCAGTCACTTTGAAAGTGCGTGTCATACACAGAGTACATCAGTATAACATTATTTTTTCTTCCTTCTAGCACAATCTTTCCCCACACCCATGGAGGAGCCAAAGAAGGTGTTGAGGGCTGCCTACCTGGGCAGCACAGAGGTCTCGCAGGCCACCGGAATGGAGATACTCAACGATGCCATCGACCTCATGTCCACCACGGTGCCGAGGGAGGCGTGGGCACCAGTCAGTGTGCAAGTGGCTCCATCTATGATCTCTATTCTGCAGCAGAGTGTGAGTGTTGTTTTAAAAAAAATAAATGTGTTCCACTTTCAAAAGTCTACAAAAGTAAACAAAATCAAGTCAGCTGTTTAGGCAGAGGAAATTATTTGAGAGAAAACAGAAGTTTAAGCGGGAAAAGCTATTGGTAAACGTGGCTTGTCAATAAAATGCAGGAACTATACAATCTTGTTTCTCATGTTAAAATTTTATCACATTCGAATTCGACAATTCATTTTATATTTCATATTTCAATTTTTACATTTTTTAATTTATATTTTCGATCTGGGAATTTGATTTTTTTATTATTTATTTATTTATCTAGCATCTAATACATGGTTATTTCGATACATAAATTTCAGAAAGAAAAAAAAATACCTTTTCCGTGTTATTGTTTTCCTTGCAAAGCGTAAATAATTAAAAAAACTTTAAATGTAAAATTTTCTTAAAATGTGATGTAGAATCATCTCCTTTCGGAAAGTACCACTAATTTCTGTATACCGTTAAATTGAATTGAGAGGTTCTCAATCTTTTTTTTTTTAAATTCTATAAATATTACAATATTAATTTATTATTCAAAACAACATTCACATGGACTATTATGCTTTTAAACCTACAATAATCTTCATTTGAGCCATCTTGGTGTTGTCATTTGAAACATTTTAAACGATCGCGGCGCCCTCATTTTTCGTCTACAACATTTCAGACTGTAATTCGCTAGATTCTGATACTATAAGCTTTTTTCTCCTAACTTTAACATTATTTTCACAAGTTATTCATAAAAATAACATATTGGATGAACTAGCATACATCTTCCTCTTTATATACTCTTCATGCCATGTTTTAAAAATATTTTTTTATTCTTCATTACTAATAATAAACTTAGTTAGTCTAAGTTCAGTTCAGCTAGTTCTTTTAATTGTCGTATCTATTATGTGCAATAAACAAACAATTAATTTTGCCTAATATGAGGAGTGAAAATAGATAGGAAAGATGGGATCCAAAAGACCCTTTACTTACCCTGCACCGTATCACTGTCACAGTGCATACACAATTATAGTTAAAATAACAGTCAACAAAACAGAGGAATCTGCGGAGGGTTCACAATCCAATTGCAGGCAATTTAAGATCGCGGCGGGTTTTTACAGTGGCGTGATATTGCTATTGTAATTGCGTCTACTGCAAACACAGCGGTGGGAAATTCAAGCAGATACAGCAAATACCGAGTTTTGAGAGATTCGTCTATGGTTAGGGATTTTAAGAATAGACAATTGAAAGAATAAATAATAAAGAGAGAAAAGAGAATAAAATATTAAAAGGAGACAACAATTGAAAAGTATTATGTGTAGGAAGGAGACAACAATAATATATATTGTCATGATGACTTCACTGATGCATAGTTTTTGGTATAGTTATCACTTGGTAGAGATACTAAATAATGAAAAGAAATAAGGGAAATAAATCATAACGTATAATATAAGATACAGAAAGCTAAAAGAAGAGAGAAGAAGAAAATAATAAAGCAAGTTTCAGTATTTCTAATAACACCACTATTTTCCATAACGTGATAGAAGATGGATAATTCGCTATTTAAAATATGCCAGGCTGTTTATAAAGATGTCTATATCGTCACATTCTATATCATTGTACAATCTACACATTAGAAAGATTGAATTGAAATAGGCAAAATTATTATTAAACAACTCAACATAAAATGTTATATGACTCCTTGATCATAACCGTTATGTTAACCCATATGTTTGTTTTCAGGATGACGCCGTGGTGGCGGAATGCCGCGTGAGATACCTGTCTTTCCTGGGCATTGGGCGCGACGTCAGGCGATGCGCTTTCGTAATGCACACGGCACAGGACCTCTACGTGGCACACGTATTCCAGTGCGAGCCGTCCAGCGGCGCACTGTGCAAGACTATAGAGGCCGCTTGCAAGGTACTATTAGTTTTTTTTTCCAGCAGGACTAGGATATTGTACAATATCCCATCTGCTGTATGAGTATTATGAGAGATACAAAAATGATATAATAAAAATATTGAAGTGTGTCACACTCTTTCAAACTCCCTCACATTTTATGATCATCAAATTGACGACCAATTTTTAATTTTAGTAATTTGAGCCGTCCCTGTTGAACGGTGACTCTCGGCCGATTCAGCTTTTGATCAAATTGTGATAAGCTGTCAAGCAGAGCGGTCATGCTGTTTTATTTATGTATAAAGAAGAGTGTCCTGGGCCGTGTTATTTGTTTTGTATACAAATCTACAGTTTTATTTCGAGCTAGATGAAATTTTGGACACTTGACATTTAAAATAAAAGAAAGGTTACTGTCTTGCTTCGCTTCCGAAACATGTTGATATTTACGTATTAAATAGTGGCTTGCACAAAACATCTATTGTACATTTTATATTATAATATCTTTAAAACAATTTTAATCTTCAATTAGGCTTTTGTTCCCATTGCATTTAATGTCCAATACAACAAGTTTGTACGGCAATTATGTCAAACATAAATTATGTTTTCACAAAATCTCACAGTGCCAGCGGTCGAAAATTGTCACAGCATATTTGTTTACCCAAAATCTCACATTGCCAGCGGTCGAAAATTTTCACAGCATATTTGTTTACCCAAAATATCACAGTGCCAGCGGTCAAAAATTGTCACAGCATATTTAGTTACCCAAAATCTCACAGTGCCAGCGGTCGAAAATTGTCACAGCATATTTGTTTACCCAAAATCTCACAGTGCCAGCGGTCGAAAATTGTCACAGCATATTTGTTTACCCAAAATATCACAGTGCCAGCGGTCAAAAATTGTCACAGCATATTTGGTTACCCAAAATCTCACAGTGCCAGCGGTCGAAAATTGTCACAGCATATTTGTTTACCCAAAATCTCACAGTGCCAGCGGTCGAAAATTGTCACAGCATATTTGTTTACCCAAAATCTCACGGTGCCAGCAGTCGAAAATTGTCACAGCATATTTGTTTACCCAAAATCTCACAGTGCCAGCAGTCGAAAATTGTCACAGCATATTTGTTTAAAATCTCACAGTGCCAGCGGTCGAAATTGTTACAGCATATTTGTTTACCCAAAATCTCACAGTGCCAGCGGTCGAAAATCGTCACAGCATATTTGTTTACCCAAAGGTCTCACAGTGACGGCAGTCGAAAATTGTCCTGTATATTTGTTTATCCAAAATATCACAGTGCCAGCGGTCGAGTGTCACAGCATTTGTTTACCCAAATATCCACAGTGCCAGATCTGAAGGTATCTGTTTTTAAGAATCTAAACAGCATATTTGTTTACCCAAATATCACAGTGCCAGCGGTCAAAAATTGTCACAGCATATTTGGTTACCCAAAATCTCACAATGCCAGCGGTCGAAAATTGTCACAGCATATTTGTTTACCCAAAATCTCACAGTGCCAGCGGTCGAAAATTGTCACAGCATATTTGTTTACCCAAAATATCACAGTGCCAGCGGTCGAAAATTGTCACAACATATTCGTTTACCCAAAATATCACAGTGCCAGCGGTCGAAAATTGTCACAGCATATTTGTTTACCCAAAATCTCACAGTGCCAGCGGTCGAAAATTGTTACAGCATATTTGTTTACCCAAAATCTCACAGTGCCAGCGGTCGAAAATCGTCACAGCATATTTGTTTACCCAAAGTCTCACAGTGACAGCAGTCGAAAATTGTCACAGCATATTTGTTTATCCAAAATATCACAGTGCCAGCGGTCGAAAATTGTCACAGCATATTTGTTTACCCAAAATATCACAGTGCCAGCGGTCAAAAATTGTCACAGCATATTTGGTTACCCAAAATCTCACAATGCCAGCGGTCGAAAATTGTCACAGCATATTTGTTTACCCAAAATCTCACAGTGCCAGCGGTCGAAAATTGTCACAGCATATTTGTTTACCCAAAATATCACAGTGCCAGCGGTCGAAAATTGTCACAACATATTCGTTTACCCAAAATATCACAGTGCCAGCGGTCGAAAATTGTCACAGTATATTCGTTTACCCAAAATCAAAGATAACCTGTGATAATAAATAAAATAAAATTATATAAATGTTTGTATTGTTCCAGCTGCGTTATCAAAAGTGTCTGGACGCCCACCCAGGTGGTGCCTCGCGCGCCGGTCCCCCATCCCTGGCACCGCGGCGCGGCTCCAGCGCCACGTGTGCCTCGGGAGGGCAGGGCGGGGGCGCCGGGGGCCTGGGTGCCACTCTCAAGTCCCTGGTGGGCTCACTCACCTCACGCAGGACGTCCTGAGACGAGGCCGCGCTCACGGTCCCCTTCATCATTAATGAGAGGGAGGTTAGTAGCACCCTATATTATAGCGATCGCCATCATCATCGTTTTCAGACAAGGAAAACGCATTTTACACATGAAATAATGTTTTTTTAAAGAAATAAGTACATTTTTGGATTACTAGTAACTAGACAATATTTTTAAATATCCTACCCCCCCATCATTTAAGCAGAAAATGTTGCTTGTGTAATGATGAAGGGCTTTGCTATATAGATCTGATTATGTGTTTATTGTGTACAATTTTTTTAAATAATTGTAATTATAAACTAATATCAAGAAAATTTTTGTTATGTTACAGGTGATTCCCCACCGCCATCTCCAGTCCCCGCTGACGCACTACCACAGCGACCAGCTGCGCTCGCTACTCAGCCCCACCCTGGACACCCGCCGCCCCCTGCCACCCCACCCTCGCAGCCTCACCTAACTTCACCTCCTCACACCCCCTGTGCATCTCTAGCCTGTATATTACTTTATAACATTGCCTAACCTAACCTAACCTGAGATCCGCTGTTTGAACCCGCATCACATTAATTTGATGCTGTCAATAAATCTTGTAACGGGCCGTTTAACACTGATTCGGCCCGTAAACGTTTGATAATTTTTTTTATGACATTTTAGCTGCAAAACAAACAACCCACTTTGGGATAGTGTTTTTCTTTCAAAAGAACAAAATCTCATTCAATAATTTACACAATATTTTAAATAGGGACGTCTTGTGTAACTGTATTTTTCATTTTTGAATGGCAATCACTTGTGCCGCCATATTATGTTTTCAATTTTTGATGACCGTTATACTTAGACGTCTAATCAAATAACTCCCCATTATAAACAATATTTAAAGTGACAGTTGTCAAAAATCCAAAATGGCGTAGATGACCGATTTTATGACAGTGTCAAATGTGACACGGGTTCAAAGAAGTAGTCTTAACTGTGTTTCCCCACTTCTCCACCTACCACTGTCCACTATCTGCGCTTCTGTGCAACCATAGGGTATAATATTACTCAATAATGTATTACTTGTATTGATAAGTGTTCTATAAAAATATGCAACGCTTGATTATTGTTTTCTGATTGTGTAGACTAAACTGATGGTAGTGTGCAAATGGTTTAAGAACAACTCCAAATTCAACTTAAAACTTCAACCTTTTGGATGTTTAATTAACTATATTTGACTGATTCTATTTCCTCTTTGGACAATAACATCAACTATAGTTCACAGTCTGTAAAAAACATTACTGTTGAATGTTGCATAAAGGACGAGAGGAACAATTTGTTGTATTTACCGCGTCCAAAGGTTTAAAGTGAAAGAATTTATATTAATCACAATGTTTTTGTTTTCTACGTGATTTCAGTGATGTCAATTTCACATAATACTTTTATTTCCTGATAAAATCTTCATCAGAGATGTATTACAAAAGCATTGTTGTTTTGCGCTTAACGCATTTGTGTACTATGCCGTCAGAAGCGTCCTATCAGATAGTTGGATGAACAGATTACAAAATTCATTTAGCCTCTTCAAGGTCCGTATTTTCAATACCCTTCCTCAACCCGCCTCAAAATGTCGCCCAGCTATATGGCAATGTAGTTCCACTGGATTTACATCGCATAGCCAAGGAAGGTCTTGTGAGGTGTTACATAAAAAAATAATTAATAATAAAACAATTTCAAATTATTAAAAAGACATTCAAAGATATGGTCGTTGAGCAGAATATGACATTCATAAAGTCCCTTTTTTTAGACATTCATTTACATAGGTACATAATATGTACATACGAGTACACCATTGTATTCATTCCACTATCTGTAGATAAAAATGAATCTGTCCAATCCACAAGTCATCTCTTAGAGCGATGTTGTATTTTTATAGAATCGCTATAGTAACTTACAATATTGTTTGTTCACCCTGTAGTGACAAAAAGTGCTTTTGTTAGAATATAAAATAAACACATTTCTTGTAAACCTTTCCTAAATCGCTGTCAAAAGACTATAACCGCATTTTGGATTGGATTTCTTTCAAGGTAATGCTTGCATTGAATTTTGGATGATTGAATTGGTTTTCTTGCTTAAATTAAACTAGAACAGTTTGAAAATTGTATCCTGCAGTACTAATATTATTATGAAATATTTTTAAATCTTACCAAAATCAACAACATATTGTCATTAATTGCTTAATATAATTTAGAAATTAATACAGAATTGTATTTGAAAATCATTGGGACGCCATGAATTGGAAAAGGGTCTATAAAACTTGTAAATAAGAATGTATTTTTCAATTTAGGAAATTCAAATGTTGGGAATGTACACATGGATGAGAATAATCTATATAGTCCCGTCTTTTGTGGAAAATCGTGTCGACGGCGCTTTGATTTATAAGAAGGTTGAATGTATTGAAATATTTGATGAAGTTAAATTGTTACTCCAAAGCTTATAAAGTAAACTGCAAGATATAAACGGTAACCAGAGGGTTTGTGAAAAGAGCATCTAAAACCAAAACTTTTCTCTCGTCTTTTCATCCAAACATATAATTATACAATTTGGATAAAAACACCTATGAAAACTACTAATAGTTGGACAGGAAGGCTTTTAACTAGCTGTTTTATTATTTGTACTATGAGAAATGCTTTTGGACGTATTTTCTTTAGACGAACTCTCAAAATACATTATAATACTCAGAAAATACACAATATTAATTGAATTCAACTTTAAATTGCGTACTTTAATTATTAGTCATACTACTCAATACCAAATAATTTGCCAGTGCGTTTTTATCAGCGTAACATTTGTGTAACTTTTATAGAAACTAGTATTTGTACTATAACCATACGTATTAATATTTAATTATTTACAATTAAGGATTAAAATTAGTCTTAATTTAATAAATAATTATGAATTATTATTAGCAATTAAAAATAAATGTGTTATTATTTATGCTAACATGATAGATTAGTCATATTTTGATATTTTTCGCAATTCAGAATGCTAATAAATACTCAAGCTATAATCCAATGAAATTTGAAAATAATCTTACAATTTTTGGTTTACATCTTTTTTGATGCCTCTGGAATTTTATGATTTATTACAGTGCTTTTAAACTAAGACGAAATACTCAAATAATAAGATAATTTGTTTATTATCATTTTTTTTAATATGTTTAAAATTTATTTAATTTTTTAAACAATCTTCTGATCGAAACTGATTTTATTTAAAAAAAATATTTCTGTGTATTATTGTTATGTTGTCAACCCTGACGATAGCTCCCGTAAAGCAGTGGTTTAACCGCCTGACTTTGGATACAGGGCTCACAGATTCCGTTCCCACTGAATTGCAAAATTACGGAGGAAAACGTTTCACATGACAAATAATAACCCCATCTGTTGCGGGTTGTATATCTTCCATAAACAATCTAATCATATAGATAAAATCTGGATTTTTATTTATTTTAACTTCACAACTAAGGGACGTTGATAACGTAATAATTTAAACTAGTCTAAAACACAAAATTGAGGCAACACGAAAACTATTTTTTTTTTCTCATGCTTGTTCTTTTTTTAACTCTATTTTAGCAAAAAAATTATATGGAACATTGCCAATAGATATGTTTACGTAGCTTTTAAGTCATTGCTGGTTGCAGGGATTAAAAAGTGTCCGTAAGGATTAATTTCAATACATAATGATCTTTATAGACACTATTATATATTATTACGCGGGACCCATTTTGTAGAAAATTATATATTAAATACTTTGCACTTCTATTTCGTGTATACTTGAAAAAATTTAAGCCTCGTGCAAACGACTTGTTATAATATTTTGAGTTGTGACTTGTGACTTAGGTAATAATATATTGACATACGTAATTAATGTATGACATGACTTGCATCTCAAAAGTCATGATTCACACGTATGTAATGTAATTCTATGAGTTAATAATATTATTGAGTTAAAACTGTAGACTAAAAATATCCCAAAAAGAGCGAATATTTATGTCTCAGAGTGAAGAAAATAAAACAACTTAATTAAAATGAGGCAGGTTTCATGGTCAATGATTGGCAGAAATGTTATCCAAGTACAGAGTCATATTAATTGCTTTTTGCACATTCAAAATGCTTTGAAACCTAATGGAATGACGAAATGGGGTATTTTCACATTTTTATTTTTATTGTTGGTTGTGATAATTAAAAATTATGATTGTGATGACATTTGAATTTTATTTTTATGTTGACATATAAATTGTCTATGATTTAAAATACACCATTTTTGATTTGCCGCCAAAATGATTTATTAGTTTTTGTTTGTGAATATGGCGTTGTTGACATCACACCTGCCAACGTTGGTAGGTTTCCGGTGACAGCTATCATACCAGCCAGTAGCGTTTTCTACATCATACTGACGCTGTAGCCAGTTCGAATCATTTTTGAACATGCGGTTTTAGATCATTTTAATAATCAATAATTACGAATGCATATATCCGAATCACACATTTTTAGTACAATGATCAAAATCAGAAAAATAAACTTCCACACATTTTTAACGGCATCCCTGGCTTGTGAAAATACCCGATTTAATTTTGTCTTGCCTTTCTGTCATGTCTCTGATTTTAACAAATACAATCAAATTAGTATCTATGGTGAACATTACAAGGCTGTCTGAAATGTTGACTCAAGAGGGAGGAGGTAGAACAACACAACCACCCCGTAAATAACCAACATAATTTCACTCTGGGAATCTCAAATTATATATGACTCGGATATTGTAATAAGTCGTTGGTCAGAATTAGTCCATATTCCTCAAAGGCTAAATGATATTTTTATTTCGAGTTTGCTGATTTATTTACGAAAGGCACTGTAGGAGATATTTATAATGGTTGCATTATTGACAATTGTTTTAATTTTCATGATCTGAATGTGTTTTATGTAAATGTAATAAATATATTATTATTGTTTTAGTTTTAATGTGTACTATGTGAAATGAAATATTCAACACTAAAATATGTATTAAAATTAACTTAGGAAGTGTGTTTTGGTGTATCGCTATGATTGAGACGAAGATGTAAGATGTATATATGATTATGAAATTTGGCCCGGAAATCCGTACTATTGGATTGTAATATAAATTAATTTGTAAGTATTTTTTTTAACACTGGAAAAGTGTGGTCCACCGTAAAGTATTTACAACTTAGAAATAGATTTTAAAATGTGCAAACTTTTACGTTGTCGTACCGTTTCCGAATATTTATGTCAATCGATCTATGTATATATTTATATATAAAACTGCATTGTTAGTGTTTGCAAAATTTTCATTTGATACTTTTGTGTCATATTTTTAATGAGAGAATAATATTGAATATAACCACTATTAAATTTACATTTTGTCGCTTTTTGACAATGGCAACAATTCTACTAAATACACAGGTTTGATAACAACTTATTAATCTTTTTTTCCACCTGGCGCGTACGCATAATGGTACCAGTTTCAAACTTACCTATCAACAGTAAATTGATATTTACCACGTCTCGGAAAAACAAGGTTCCATCAGGTACAGTAATGTCATGTGATAATGGGCTCTAGGAAAAGTTACTTTAGAGTTCATTATCGCATAACATTGCTGTGTCAGATAGAAGGTTGTTATTCTAAGTGGTCGATAGACGAAAAGGGAAAGGAAGAATTCTTATTTCAAATTTCAATATTCCAACAAAACAGCCATTTTTAAAATATTTTTTATGGCTACTTGATGTAAAACGAAGAAAACTAGGTGTTTGAGTAGACAAGCGGTTTTTTTAATGGAATTTCTACCCAGTCTGATTATTTAGTTGAATTGCTGCCCTTATTTTGGCATAAAATAAAGCTTATTTGGTAATTAATGAGAACGAAAAAACATTTGTATAAATGATTTAAAGTGATAATTGAGTATGCGGTCAACATCCGGTAGAGGTGTCATTAAAATTGTTGCAAGATAAACTTTATATTTTTGTGTATTCTACATAGTGAAATATACTAGGTGTGACATGATAAAGCGACTATGTGTGTGTTTGATGTAATAATAATATTGTATTTAAAAAGATCGTTCAAGCTTTGGAAACCCATGAGCTTTTCAGTGCACCGTTCTACAAACGTAATGTTAACAAGCTAGTTATAGGGTTAAGTATTATCGTTAATCACCATTGTTTATTTGTTAGACGTACCTACCTTATATTATGGCAATCTGCGGCCTTGTTCTCAGTTGCCGCCATCGCACAAACAAACTAACCGGAATTTACTAAACCAATCCAAACCCAACGTAGCAAAGCGAAATCTAATCTGACAAGACCCAACCCAACCTGACGAGATCCAACCTAACCTAAACTAAACCCTCCACATCGCCATGATTTTCTCCAGCCAGACCGGTTTGTGGCATCCTTCATCATTGCAAGTACATGGGAGTAGGGAGAATTCACACATTGTATGGTTATTTGTAACCAGAGAATATTTGTCTTTCTTTTTAAAAAAACTTAAAGATCTCGGATCTTACCTAAGCTTAAATGACATAGTACCTCTTTTATTCATATAGACTTCCTTTGCAGTGTTCAAGACACTTCTAGAGACTGTGAAATTAATAAAAAAATTGATATAACCAAACTTTTAGGTTTCATAACCCAAATGACACTTCCTTATTACAATGAGTGACTGTCAAAATATCTATGCTAAACTGTATTTAATGCTACTTACCATCAGCAATATTTTACTTAAATAAATAAATAAATCCAGCTATCGCGGCAAGTGAGAATGTTGCCGCAGTTTTATTTTCGTAATGCGTTGTTGTAGTGACTATATCTCTCTACATTTATAACCCGTAACCTTTTGAAAAGAATTGTGCAATATTTTTAATATAGCTTTGTGTTTACTAAACACATGCCTCTCTTACCTTCCATACAGAAAACTTTAAATGGCTTTGAAATAATATTGAGTAAGTCTTCAAATATAAGTTAACATTTCAAATAAGTATTGGTTTATTTCTGTCCGCATAACTTAAATAAATTGTCAAGAAATAAAACATTCTATGAATTAGATGTTGATCTAATCAACCCGATCGGCACTGCTGTCACACATGTAATCCATGGGTGACTATCACGTATATGATCCATCGGTGACTATCGCGTATATGATCCATGAAGTTTCACTAAAACACATATGTTGTGTTAAAACATGATGAGATGATAGATTACGTTAAAAAGGTCAGAATTGTAACAGTTAAATAATACTGAAAAGTTTTAATTTATCATCTGCCAATTTTCGAGATATACTAAAAATCTATTTCCAATTATTGACAACATGTAATTTAAGTTTTGCAGTTCCATTTTTTTTCACAGGTATTAAAATAAATTATTTTATATTTCAACGGGGTTAAATTATTTATTCACCCAAAACAGTAGGGAAAAATAAATGTCCACTTATTAACACGTTCACTGCCACCAGTCACTGTTGTATCAGGACAGTTCGGGTTTAGTTTGTTGGGGTACTTAAAATTTTGTGGCAGCGAACCTGTTAAAAATGTTTTATAATATTATCTTACATTTTCTCACAAAAATGTCTAGAAAATCACAATACTTTCATTTACGTTAAAATATCAGTATGTTTACTGTACTTAATTGAAAATCTTTAAACACACTTCAAGAATGTTTCCAAATAAAAAACTGATATGTATTATTTTATTTTACAAAAACATACTTAGGTCTAATGATATTATATAGCTAGAAGATTATAACAAGAAAATTTGGGTAATATTTAATGCTAAGGAACTTTGGTTATTGCAAAACATATATTTACATTAATATAAAATGGATGTAACATAGATATTACTGCACTTAACTATGGGAAATGTAAAAAAAAACTCATGAGTTTTGTGAGGAAATTATCAGCGTTAAAATTTTGAATTAATTAAGTCTTCAAATAATTATGTTATGTTGCTTAAAATTGTGTATTTATAACTTCTTATTCGATAACCAAAAGTATTATTCCGTTTTGAGTGGTTTTTGCAGCTAATTTTCATACACAAAGAAAATGTTATCAAGTTAACAAAAAAATATTCCAAGATTCTCAAAATACTAATCATGTTACATTAATGTCTTGCTTTATAAATTTTCAATTGATTGATTGATATTATTAATTGATTGGTTGGTGGGTACAGTTTGGATAGTTGATTACTTCATAAATTTAACATTTGGGCTGAGAATTGTTATGATTTAGCGTTGACACATGAAAATATGAACAATAAATCTTTAGTAAAATTAATCGGAGAGCGAGTGTACAGATATTTTTATGAATGAGTAAATAGGAAGATTATCATCAAGATGGCGTTTAAAAAGAAAATGGCAGATTCGGTGGTGATGTAATATAGTGTTGAAGTTTCCTCAATGCATGGGTATGGAAGAAATTAGAGTAATTGGATTCCTCGATAGTTTGATGTATTGTCCGTGTGCTTACTCTATATGGCGAGCATTGCTTGGGCAGTTCTCACATTACACTGTAAGAAATACATTTTATAGACAATGTAAATAAAATAATCTATGTCACTGCCGCCGAAGAAAGAAAAAAAAGAGTTTCATATTTTGTCATTGTTTGCAATGGTGAATGAATGAATATTATTGCCCACCATATTGTCACATTCCCTAAATGGACTGAGACGGTATTGATTTCTTATGATAGGGATTCTATAAAATTACACTGCACGCAAAGTGCTTACCTAATATTTTTCTCCACTGGCAACTTACCATACTATCCACTGTTTTCATAATATGTTTATTGCACCAATCTTACTTTCCAAATTCCAATCTGGAGAAAATACTTTTATATACAGTTGACATTTGCATCATGAGAATGGATCGTTTTTACAACTCGTTCTTTTGCTCAACAGCTCGGCTGTTTAATGACTTGCTCCTTTTTTTATATTAATCTCCACAGGGCCTCCTGTGTGACATTAATATAAAAAGTAATTAATTAGTAACTTATAGAAAATTTGTGGAAAATTCATTATTAAATGGAATGTGTAAACTTGCCAGTGGGAAAAAATAGTTCTACGCTGTGTAAGTACTTTGTAGGGTTAGTTGCGTTATTGTAGAATGGCCCTTTCAGACAGAATTGGGTCGTCAACAGCTTGATGTATTTCTGAAGCGGACTCTATGTTATAATAATACGAGTGTGGGTTCTTGTGAATGTTAATGTGGGTGTGGGCTCGTACCCCCAAAATGGAAATTCTCGCTTACTGCTTGACAAACGTATTGCCTCGTGTCTTAATTAGATGATTGTTGTTCTTAAGGAAATAAATCTTTTATAATGTCCCAACGGATGTTTATATTTATGGAGAAAACTGCATTTCTAGTTTTTATGTTATGTTTTACCATATCAATAATGCATTACCTAAAACTGTTTGCTTGCACTGTCAAATGAGGTAATTGGATTACATTATTTGCCTATTGTGAATAAATGCATAGTCATTCTTTCTCATGATGTCTTTTATTTACTAATTCCCCACCTTATCCTGAACCGTAAATAGCTTATAATATAAATGACTTTACTAACTGGCTTCTCTCGAGATTATGACTGAAAAATATGGAAAAAAAAACAATAATATGACTTGACCAATGAACAGAAAATCCTAAATCAATACCAATTTGAAAACAAACTGATGTCGCCAATTTACGTAAGACCTTTCAACTCTTAGGCCTCACAATGGCCAATGAAATTTATTATTTGTTCAAGAATCTCAATATTTGAAAATGTTTCATCAACTTTACCCAAAGTAAATGAAAATTTACCTTACTTCGGGTGCGCCCACAATGCACTTCTATCGATATATGTCTTCAGTTAGCTTGACTTTTTTTGTTGACGGAATTAATTTTTCAATCATATATACTATTTAGAAAAAACTTTGTAAATTTCACAAGCTCACTGTTCACCAGTGGCGTGCATTGCTCCTTGACTGTTAGGCAGTAGCTTAGCAAGTTTTGATAATCACCATTCATTGTGAAAACCCGAACGTCTTATATTTACCAGCACGTAATCCCGACGAGTCACTCATGACGTTTCGACTATTTCTTGAAACTGATTCATTCCACACACTCTGATGAACTATACAAAAGTACAACTTGTGTTCCGAAGGCGATCAAAAAATATTAAAAAAGCGAGTAGAGAGTTCAAATTTGTGACATAACTCTGATGCGAAACCTTCATATTAAAAATGTTTAAATCCTTAAAATAAAGTTGATCTCCTTTTTGGTGAGTTTCCTTTTATCGTAATTACAGGTTTTTTAAAAATTTAAATTTGTTAATGTTATTATTAAGTTCTCTAAGTATTTTTAGTTTTTATTATTGTGACAGCTGTTTCGGCGTTTAAGACCATTTTCAAAGTGTGGTTAATCCATATTGTGACGACTCATTTATATGATTTTATTTACTCCCACCCCTTTTCAATTTGGACAGGTTTTAAAAAAAAAAATCATTTATTATCGGTAAAACCGATTTAGTTAGAATACAATTAAAATTCTGAATTTTGTAAGGTTTTCACATTTATAATGTGTTTCCTCGTATTTAACTGACAATGTTTTCTTAATTGATTTATTTAAATGTGTTGTATTGTTTTGATAATGTGAACATACTGAGAAAAAATAAATGGAGTTCTAGGAATTAAACACAAAAACAATTAAAAAGTCGTTTCAGGTTGTTATTTGTTAAAATATTCATTAGTAGTGGCGATTAGTCATTAAGATTATTCGCCAATGACCATACCATTTTGATATGTCGGTTCTCGTCTGATCACTGAAGTTAAACAACATTGGGAGTAGTCACTATTTGGATGGGCGACCGCTTGGGAATACCGCATGCCGTTGGCCTTTTTTTACCTTCTACTTAGCATCCACAAAGGTGATATAGGCGCTTAGGAACATAATTATTGTTCTGTTATTTAAACATAATGTAATAACACGGAAGGCAAAACAAAAAATGTCAAAACCAATCATTTTCATTACAAACTTTTAGGTTAATTCTCCTAATTTGATATAAATTATAATTTTTAAAAAAAACTTACAATTGCTTTTTTTATATTATGCAAATATAACAAACTCGTAACACTGTATTAACAATTATTTTTAATTTTTTAACAAAGTAAAAAAGCATTATCGATTCATACACATTGTACCTATATAATCTAAAAGATTTGCGATAAACTGCTCTAAAGCTAATAAGTTAATTAAAAATTATTTTGTATTCACCTCTTAATAAATGCAACATATCAACATGTTTCGAAAGCGATGCTTTCTTCATCAGGAATATATAGAATACTAAAAAATAACAATGCCGAGTATAGACAAATGATAAACATCTTAATATGTGTATATTGATAAAGTGGTGAATACAAAGTAATTTTTAATTAATTTATTAATATTGAAAAAAAGTACTGGCAGTATACTGTACTGGCAGTATACAGTACTGGCAGTATACAATATGGGTGTATACTGCCCTGAAGAAGCTACGGTAGTAGCGAAACCCGGTTGGCTAAAGTATAAATAAAAGTGATGTAAACAAAGTTATTGTTTTATTTTTTAAATTATAATGTCACATCACCAAGTTACCGCTTCATATGAAAATATAAAAGTACTGTCTTGAGGAGGATTATATTTTTAACATTAATGAACCGGGCCGGATTACAGCTGAAGAGACAAAGAATATTGAAATAGAAAAATGTTGTTATGTGAAACGATTGTTACATAAAAAAAAACTCCTTAAAATTTATGGAAAAGATACATTCCTTTCATAATTTTTAGTTCAACTTTTATTTATTTTGACGCTCCATTTTCTTTGGGTAGGTACAGCTTTTCAGCCTCTCTGAACTGCACGCCACTGCTGTTCACTGACAGTTTTTGCTGCTTCAAAAAAATAAGATTTCTCCTTTTTACTTTGTTAAGAATGCATAAAGTAAATAAAGAAATAAAAAAAATGCCTCTATGAAAAATAATAATAATAAACAGTTTTGCTGCACTGGTGTTGGAATGTTGAAATTCACTGGGATAACTTTTTGAAGCTTATACACTTCATTGTAATATTTAATCATTGGAGATAATTAAATCTCAAATGAAATATGAAACAGAAGAAGACACGGAAAATAAAAAGTTATGTGATATTTTCCTCAATCCAATTGTATTGAGGATAATATTGGTAATTCTTAAATTGAAATACGATATCGATAAAAATTACGGAAAGTAATTAGGTATCATTAGCTCAGTGATAAAGTGTTGTCTCGGTATGACAGCGGTCCTGGGTTTGATTCCCAGATGCGACTATTAACTTTTTATTTTCTGTGCCTTTTTCTCTATCATGTTTAACTAACTAACCATCACGCCCTTTCTCCTCAGGGGTAGGCGAGAGGACTGACCACCAAACAACTCGATGGCATACACTTCTTGCTTCATTCACATTCATACATAGTCTCATACATTCTCTTCCGTTATTCTGACTTCTGATATGGCCCGACTCAAGTATTTGATTCACTTGATCGTGCCATCTCTTCCTCGGGCGTCCTCGGCTTCTTCTTCCATTCACATTTGCGTCATATATACTCCTTACACTACTTTCTTCGTTCATTTACTCTACATGCCCAAACCATCTAAGCGTCCCTTTCTTAATCTTACTCATTGCGCTTACATCAGCCTTGCATTCTTTACAAATCTCAACATTTTTCACATGATCATACATGGTTTTACACACATACGCCTTAGCAATCTCATTTCTACGGCATTCAGTCTACTTTCATACTTACCCTGCCAGTTTCATGTCTCACTGCCATACATCAGGGTTGGTATCAGCACTCCATTGTGGAATGCTAGCTTCGCTTCTTTGGACAATTTGTCAGTAGCGAACCGCGTTCAGTCCTTCATTTGGAGTTTCCTGCATTTACCCTTCTTTCAATATCCCTATCAGTAAACTTTCCATTTCTCGTAAACATACTTCCCAAATACACAAACTCATCCACCTGCTCCAAGTATTCATCCTTCACAACTATTATATTGCACACCGTTTTCGTACTCTCTTTCAAACACCATGACTTTAGACTTACTTGCATTCATCATTAGCTCATTTTTCATACATACTCCGTTCATTTCTATCATGTTTCTTTTGAGATTTGTTAATATTATCTTCAATGGAGAAAAAAAAATTGGTGCATTCAGTATTTTTAACTATAGAAAGAAGTTTTAGGCAAAAGTGAAGCAGTTTTTATAATGTAGAAATATAATAATTCGCGCAGCTCCTGACATTAACCTTACATTGAGATGGCAACATGTAGCGCCACAAGCGGCGCGAGTAGGCGAAATTCGGTGTTTCCATACTTTTTAATAGATTTTCTGTGAAATATATTTTAATAAATTATAAAAATCGAATGTCTGGACTATAGCACTTCCAGACTATTGCTATTGTAATACATATTTTATTTTCTTGTAAACAATTTAACAGGTACGCTAGCTGCAAGGCTTTAATTTGTAATACAATCATAATAGCCTCTTTTTAAAAAATACATATACATGAGCAAAAAGGGAGTAAAATCACATGTTACAGTAGGTCACTAAATATTTCTTTTTTTAATTTTCGATACCTATAATTTATTAGGAACATATTTCACACAAAATCTATTAAAATGTATGAAAAATCAATTCGTACAACTCGGGCCACTAGAGGGCGCTAGTGTAGTATGTTGCCATCAAATGTCAAGAGCTGTATTGACATTCAGCTATATTTTTTGAAATCACTTTACCTACTGCGTAAGCCACGTCATGTGCTCTTTTTTGTTCTATAGGGTTCAAGACCGTAGAATTAAATAAAATGATTTAATAATACTATTGTATGCTAATTCGTTATTATTTAAAAAATAAAAGAAACTGGTGGAAAAAAATGAAAGTGGTGTTATAGGTACTGAGTAAATTTCTTTTACTTTAAAATTAATTAAGCTTACTGTATTATTTTGTTCAAATAAAACTAGGTACACGCTTATTGCATAAGCTAAAATCACCAATTTCATAGTCGGTTGTCGGTTCAGTTTTAAAATTTTCAAAGACTGACCCAGTGTTGCTAAACATATTTATAAAAAATACAGTACAACAAAATATGTATCAGGTATCATGTTTAATGAAGTCACGGGCAGTTTTATTTATTATAAAAATTAAACAATGAGCTTTCTGTGTCATGAAATTTCTATGATAATAATAATATAGCTCAGTTTTGTGTTATGCTTGTTACACACAGTTAACACATCGTTTGCGGGGGTTTTTTTAATTAATCCACGCCATAAAGCGGGCAATTTTGTAAGATTCGCGCGCCAAATTACGTTTCACGTAAAACAGCTATAACTACTGAACTATTGATCATATTTAAATAAAATTTTGAGTACTTTACCTTAAATGAAATATTCTATTATTATCTGGTCACAAATGTTTATATTTTTGGATAAAAAATTATAATATTCAAGGTTAAATATAAACATTGGAACACTTTTGTCGTATTGTTGATTTAGTCATTTTATGCACGGCCAACATAATATATATTTTGTAAAATACAAAACAATAAACACTAATATTGTTTCAAAGTATGATATCGTTGGAAACAGTTCCCTTTATGTAATGGTACAGCACAAAATTTACACATATACCGGGTTTCGCTACGCACTTTGTGGACCGCGCACACACGACATCGCCTTCGTAGATTCTTATTTTTGCCGTTGCCTTCAATCTTTTCCAATGTATGTTTTCTCATATCCATCGAAAGTCTTCCTGGAGGATCTGATTTTACAGATGTTTTTCGGATACCAGATGTTGATGGTGTTGGTTCCGGGTCTTGAATATCATCCGACAAAATCTGATCAGCCACCCAGTGCTCTGCGATGTCCTTTAAAAATTGTTTATATTTTATTTTCCTTTCCCTTACAGAATTATACACAACAAATGAGTTGAATAATGCACAATTTATTACATACATCACTAGTCTTTTTCTCCATTTAGTGGTTTTTCGTAAGATAGAATAATACGAAAGATATTGGTCTGCTCTATCAACGCCTTTCATATATTTATTGTAATCGATTATGGCGTCAAATTCATCATCTGTATGTTTCTCAACGTCACTATCACAAGAATAATTTGATAAATTATCAGCACACAATTCTCCGTCACTCTCATCACTAACGTAGTCCATTGTTATTAGGTATTTTTTTATAAAAAATATGTAACAAATAACTTCAAACACAACAGCGATCGATTACGAATATATCATACAATGATAGGTATTTTATACGAAATTCTTAAAGCGGAATGTAGACAGAAACGAAAATGGAGAACGTCTTGAACGAAACAGTATCACTATAACACTGAAGAAATGTAAAGACAAAAACGAAATGTTTATCTTACAGCTTTCAAGTGAATGTTTTATGACCACAGTCGGCCAACCGATCCTAATTCCACGAATTGCCGGGTTTAGGTACCCGGTACAGGTATTACACGCCTCAAAGGAGCTGGCACCTAATTTTTAGTTCAGAGAGTAACCAAGAATCACACGTTTCTCGTAATATGTTGTAACTCTAAGTGTCAACGCGTTAAGGCGTCTCCCGCGCTCTATCACTAGTATACAAATACAAAAAACGCTTTTAAGCGTTTCCCGCTCTCTACCAACAGTATGGAAAAGACGCCTTTAAGCGTCTCCCGCAAACGATGTGTTAATATAATATGTGGGCGTAGCATATCTCTCAATATCCCTCGCCATTCAATCCTATACAGTCGTCACACACGGGTACTATAATATATATATATTTTTTATTAATTGTTTTTGTGTTTAATTCGTAGAACTCCATTTAATTTTTTTTTAAATTTAATGTAAATCAAATTTAATAATGTTATTATTAAGTTCTGCAAGTATTTTTAGTTGTTATTATTGTGACAGCTGTTTCGCCGTTTAAGGCCATTTTCAAACAGTTTGAAACTAAAAATACTTGCAGAACTTAATAATAACATTATTAAATTTGATTTACATTAAATTAAAAAAAAAAAAATACATATATACAGGGTGTATCGGCACGTACCCGACAAACTTTAACCAGCGATTCCTGCGCATATTTGGAGTAAAAAATGTTATGGCCACTTTTCTGTCTAGTAACATTTTTTTTCTATTAAAAATAAATAAAATCTCCACACTCCCTCACTGTCCACAGTATAGGGGTGAAATAAACGGCAACGCCGCACTACTGCTATCTCTTTCACGCATATCTATCTCAAGTCCTGTGTAATTCCCGCTACCCTGTCTAGTTTCAGTGGTCAGTGATGTTTTGGGAGTTCGCTTGTCACCACCTTTACCTGGTTTCGTTGTTGTTTTGTTATCTTAGTTTTGAAGTTTTTTACTGTTGAAATATGCCTCTCAATTATTCACCTGCCGACCAAGCAGATATTGTGTTTGTTTATGGACTTTGCAATGGGAATTCACGAGCAGCCGTGAGAGAGTATCGGATGAGGTTTCCTGAAAGACCCGTCCCACACCATAGCACCTTCGTACAGGTTTGTAAATCATTTGTTTATTGAAACTATTTACATTCATTGATAATGCCAAAAAGCTATTTTGAAGTTTAATCATTGGGACATTAAAAACATAACAAGGGGTACCAACTTAAAAATGTAAATCGAACTTTAGGTGATTTGTAATCAATGGTCACGAAATGGCGTTCTAAAAAGTTTAATTTTAATATCTAATAAATGCATCATTCACTGCAATTAAATTCACTCCCTTTCTCACCATGTGATTATTTAAATGACTTACAATTCAATTTCATCCCTGTGAATCTAAGATATCAACCATTCCTAGTTAAGAAAAATATGAATTAAAACACTGTGTACTATTTAACTGTAAAAAAATGAAATA
The DNA here is from genome assembly GCA_022606495.2 of Halesus radiatus. Classification (NCBI taxonomy): domain Eukaryota; kingdom Metazoa; phylum Arthropoda; class Insecta; order Trichoptera; family Limnephilidae; genus Halesus; species Halesus radiatus. Next base: position 22,428 of record JAHDVE020007803.1, read on the forward strand.
AATGAAGAGAAAACCTAAGTTTTCTAATATGTGCCTAAAATAAGTGTTATTTAAAAATAAAATGAGTGCAAAAGCCCGCGTTCATTTATTTGACATTTACTACTGAGCTGAATAATAAAAGTTGTTTTGTTTCAGATGTATCAACGACTGCGTGACAATGGCATCGGACGGATTGAAGGCGCCGGCGGAGGATACAATATTGTTCCTGTGGCAGTTGAGCAGAGAATCCTCAACTTGATCACCGAAGATCCCACGCTGTCCGTGCGTCGGATCGCTCTGATGATAGGACACAGGGAACACATGGCGGTGTGGAGAGTTTTGAAGAAGCACGGGCTCAAACCTTTCCACTACAGGCGCTGCCAAGGCCTCCTGGAGAATGATAACTTTTCCAGAGTCGTATACTGCAGAAGAATGCTGCATAATGTCATGAGGGATGCAGACTTCATGAAAAACATATTGTTTACCGATGAAGCACAGTTCACTAAAACAGGAGTGCTAAATGTGCACAACTTGCACCATTGGGCTGAACAAAACCCCAAGCTTGTTCGGGAGTCGTCGAGCCAGGACAGATTTTCCATTAACATGTGGGCAGGAATCCTAGGAAATCAAATACTCGGTCCAATCGAGTTGCCCCCCAGACTAAATGGACCGATGTATTTGGAGTTCCTACAAGAGCAACTGGGCGAGATTCTGGAAGATGTGAACCTCGAATCACTACGGAGAATGTGGTTCCAGCATGATGGAGCCCCACCACACTACTCTATTGCCGTGCGGAACTACTTGGACGTCGAGTTTCCTGGTCGTTGGATAGGCCGTGGAAGTCCGACCATTGCCTGGCCACCGAGATCACCCGATCTGACCCCCCTGGATTACTACTTGTGGGGGGCTCTCAAGGAAAAAGTGTATGCTAAGCCAATCGCCTCAAGAGAGCACCTGCTCGAACGAGTGATGGTGGCCGCTGCAGAAATGAAAGTAAATCCTGTAAACTTAAATATTCAAAATATAACAAGACTGCACGCTTGCATTGAAAATAATGGCAGTCATTTCGAACAAATGCTCCAATAAAAAATATTACATAACCTACATGTCCGCATTTTCATTTATTATTTATTTGGTAAAATTCTCACAATGTCATTCATATCAATGCACGTGCGTGAAGGCAACAGCTGTTATTAGCAAGTGTGTCGAAAAGCGTCTTGGCTCTTTCCTACACACTAAATAATAATAGTAAAAAATGAGACGAATACTGCCGCTGAACGAGCTAAAAGCCCCCCAGAACGTAAGAATATTATTCAACGAACTCAAATAAAATGTTGCCAGATGGGTTTTTAATCACTTTAATTTGACTTAATTAGCACCTGCTTTCAATGCTATTATGCTATGGCTTTATTGATCTGAGCACCTGCTTTCAATTGAAATTTATTCACACATTCAACGGAGTGGAGTTTATGAGTAAACGCATTAATTTAAAAGAGGAACATACATTTGATTATTATTTTTAATATCGATATTTGTATCTCACAATAACAGCTACCAAAATCCGATATACGAGTACCTACACAATTATTATGTTGAATTGGGGTAAGTTGTATGGCTAAGGGAAGGAGAGGAAGGTGAGGAAGTACCTGGCTATTCAGATCTGGTCACCAAATACGGCTAGTCATTTCAAGCAACGTTTCAATTCTGAATTATGATCTTTCACCAGGGCGAGAGTCCCTTCCACTGAACGATGAAAGGAGTTATAATATAATTATAAGTCGGGAATGGATGACATGGCAAAATCGTGTGAATCAAATTGGTACCTTCGTGAGTCGGGCCATGTCAAAATTCAGAATAAAAAGGGTGTGTACGAGCCTGCTGCGAAATGGCGTATGGTTAAGAATATTTTTTTAAATTATATAATTTTATACTATAATTTTAAAAAATGAAAACAAAGGATAAAATATGGGATGTGCAAGGCGCATTTATGAGTGGAAGGGGGTGCATGGATCAGATTTTCTCGTTGCGTATGCTCACAGAGAAGTTTCTGGCAAAAAACAGAAACTTTTCTGTGCTTTTGTAGATCTACAAAAAGCATACGACAGAGTTGACAGAAAAAAGTTATGGAAGGTGTTGTCTAAGTGTGGTGTAAATACAAATCTTATACAGGCAATCGCATCGCTGTACGAGGGAAGCGTTGCATGTGTTAGGGCAAACGGTGATTTTACGGGGTGGTTTGACATCACAAAAAGGTGTTAAGCAAGGCTGCGTAATGTCACCGTGGTTATTCAATCTATACATGGATAATTGTATGCAAGAATTGAAAGAGGTGGGCCTGGGCGCGAAAATGAGTAGTCTGTTGCAAGTATGCTGTCTGTTGTATGCTGATGATGCGGTGCTGATTGCTAACAGTATGGAAGATCTACAGTCCCTCGTATCTAGGATGAACGAAGTATGTATGATGAATGAGCTAATGATGAATGTAAATAAGTCCAAAATCATGGTGTTTGAAAGAGAGAGTACGAAAACAGTATGCAATATAGTTGTGAATGATGAATACTTGGAGCAGGTCGATGAGTTTGTGTATTTGGGAAGTATGTTTACGAGAGATGGAATGACTGATATATTGAAAGGGATATTGAAAGAAGGGTGAATGCAGGAAACTCCATTAACGGAGGACTGAACGCGGTTGGCGCAAACAAAAAGTTGTCCAAGGAAGCGAAGCTAGCAGTCCACAATAGAGTGCTGATACCAACCTTGATGTATGACAGTGAGGCATGGAACTGGCAGAGGAAGGATGAAAGTAGACTGAATGCTGTAGAAATGAGATCTCTGAGACGAATGTGTGGTAAAACCATGTATGATCGAGTGAAAAGTGTTGAGATTCGTAAAGAGTGCAAGGCTGATGTAAGCGTAGTGAGCAAGATTAAGAAAGGGACGCTTAGATGGTTTGGGCATGTAGAGTAAATGAACGAAGAAAGTAGTGTAAGGAGAATATATGACGCGAATGTGAATGGAAGAAGAGCCCGGGGACGCCCGAGGAAGACATGGCACGATCAAGTGAATCAAATACTCGAGTCGGGCCATGTCAGAAGTCGCAATAACAGAAGAGAATGTATGAGGCGTTGTATGAATGTGAATGAAGCAAGAAGTGTATGCCAAGATCGAGATGTTTGGCGGTCCGTCCTCTCTAACTACCCCTGCGGGGAAACGGCGTGATGGTTAGTTGGTTAGTTAGTTAGTGGTAATTTTTTGTCGAGTTTTTAAAAAAATTACGAAGTTTTAAATAAAATAAAATTTTATAATTATTAAATTTAGCAATCTGGCAACATTAATTCACCCATGCATTCTTGACGTGTTCGCGTTTGAAACGCGTGTTGATTTGCGACGTTGCTTTCACAGTTTGACAAAAGATAAAACAGTGGTGACGTGTGGTGAAAATATGAATAATAAATTTTTTATAGAAAAAAAAAGTTACCGGACAGAAAAGTGGCCATAACATTTTTTACTCCAAATATGCTCAGGAATCGCTGGTTAAAGTTTGTCGGGTACGTGCCGATACACCCTGTATATATTTATTTTTTTTATTTGATATGATTATTTTTTTTACAGAAAGTATATAAATAAAACATGATTCATATAGTGTAACAAAAACATAATATATATGTTCCTCACCATAAAGAAACAAGGTTCTTGTGTTTGATGAGGAATTTTCGCTTAAATAAAACTTAAAACATTGTTGTAAAATAGCAGGAAAATATGAATTAGTTGTGTAAATTTAGTAACTTACAAATAGTAATAGTATTAAAGAAATGAAAAGAAACACAAGGTTTGTGGAAAAAATAAAAAGACAAAAAATCTAATAATAATAATAAATAAAAGACTGATACAGTAGTTTGGGGTAATTTTTATTTTTTTATTTATGTTGGAATTCATGGATATTTTCTATAAGATTAAAAGGAAGATTGTTAAAAAAAGTTATTCCTGGATAGAGGTAGGTGTTTTGCATATGCTTAGTGTTGAATATTGGGATTTTAATGTAATGCTGATATCTTGGGGATATATTAAATTGTAAATTATTTAACGTTTTTTTCTTTAAAAATTTGAATAATTGTATATTTTTTATACATTTTATCTACTGTAAGTACATTGAATATTGTAAAAAGGTTTTCAGTGGAAAACGTTGATGGTTTTTTTTTTTAATTACCTTTATTATCAATATTTGGATTATTTTAAGTGGACTTAAAATATTATCATATGTTCCCCCCAGCCAACAATTCCATATCTTAAAATAAACTAAACAATTCCATACTACACTCTTTTTAGGTTTTCTAGTCTAAGAATTTTTCTTAGTCTTTAAATATATATACTCGTATATACATTTTCTAATTCGTTTAACAAGTTCACAAATGTGTGTTTTCCATTTAAAATGCTGGTCTATATATACACCAAGGTATTTCATTTTGGAAGTTGGACTAAGTTATAGAGCATGGTTGATTACAATTGGTTCTGTTGAATTTACTTTGGTATATTATAATTTTTATTTCTGGTGTTGATTTAAATTTATTGATAGTGAAAGAAATAAATTTTGTTTTTTCAGTGAGATTATTATCGAACCAGTTTTTCAATATATTAATATCAGTATTTGATAGCTTGTTAATAGTATTCCAGTCAGTATCTTCAATTATTATGACAGTGTCGTCAGCATAATATATTATTTTTCCGTTTAGCTTTTGCATGAATATGTCATTTACATAGGTGATAAAAAGTAGAGGTCCTAGTACTGTACCTTGAGGTATGCCGAAATTACTTGTTTTTGGCTGACTAAGTAGATCGTTTATTTTTACCACTTAAAGACGCTTGAAAAGATAGTTTTTTTTATCCATTCCAGAACTGTACTATTTATTCCAATGTTGCTTAATTTAATTATAAGGTTGTCATGAGTTATCAGATGCTTTTTTGAGATCTATAAAAACTCAAAGGCATTTTAATGATTTATCTAATGAATTGTGAATAAGGCTAGTTAATTTTACAATTGCATCCTGTAAGCTTCTACTTTCCATAAAGGCGAATTGATTTTTGTGAATTATTCTATTACATTTTATAAATCTAACAAATAGTTTTTTAAAAAGTTTTCAAAAATTTTTTGCAACATTTGAGATTACTGAAATGGGACGGTAATTATTAACTTCTTAGAGATTACCAGACTTAAATATTGGAGATATTGTAGTTTGTTTGTAATTAGATACTCCGCATTGGAAACTTGCCTTGATTATATGCATTAATGGTTTAGAAATTTTGTTTTCAATATTTTTTTAAATGTTAATTGTACTTCTATCAAATACTTTATCTGTTACAATTGTATGCCGAGCGTACCCTCCCCCCATATGTATATATTATGATATTTTATTAGCTGTATGTAATAGGCCTCATGTCTCTTCAAGTGTGCTTTACTATAGTAAACTTAAAAATAATGATTTACTAACTCTATTCAGTGGTATTCCTCCAGTGCTGCTTTCATGTTCTCGACACATTATGTTTTTGATTGTTGAAATATTTATGTTGAATATAAAAGTATGAATTCATTTTTAAATATCGTAACCCTTTTACATCTTTATTTACTTCTTTATGGAAAAACAAAAGTAATGACATCTTTCGGAATGATAGCGCACTAATTGCGCAAGCAGTAAAGAAGCTGGGGTATCAGTACAGACTACAGTACCTACCTGAGGCGACAGAACAGAAAACTGTTACCGGCTGCTGCCATCTGTGAATAGCAGATTTTATTACGTAATGAAGTCTCATTTCGCTGTGCGCGCGCAACCCAAACAATAAATTTCAATATGGAAGAAATGTGCTGGACGGTTTGAAAATGTGGAGCGTGTTGTTGTGTGTCAAAATCATATTTGCCGGCAAAAATTGTGTATAATGTCTGATCAAAAACGTGCTAATCTAATAACAGTGGATGGCTCGAAGAAGACGAAACAAAAAGTGACAAAAACCATCAGAGTTGCGTTGGATCTGTTCGAGTCTAACGAGAAAGAATGCCCCGAATTCAACTACAAGGAACTAGTCAAAGCTGAAGAGGTAAGTTATCACAGAAAATGGTCACGATTTGTGCAAGAGACGTGAATTTTTCATTCTCTAATAATGTCAGAAGTTATTCGCACTAATGTCAGCGTCGCCGTTTGAAAATTGTGACTGCCTAGCTGAAATTTAGAATCCTCAACGTTGGGCTGGCAGCCCTTCGATGAATTTCGATTTTAGGGCATGTCACCGTTCGGAGGAATTTTATTTCACGGTAATTAGGTGGTGGAAGGATTATAGTGTACGGTCGCCATGTTTGCAGCGGATGGATTCAGTTTTCGCGTTACCGAGAGGTGTCGGTCGCTTGACAGGTGCGACTATCGGCTCTCATCAGTCGATTGACAGCTTCTCAAGTTCTCCCTAGACGCTCCCGACATGATTGGAGATTAATGGACTTGTCTCGACATTCCCTTTTATGGCGAGATCGATCTTATTTGCTTAGAGTCAGAACAACTCCGCGACCTAGGCTAACCCCGTCCCTAATAAATAATACTGGCGGTCTTCGCCCGCACGTAGCCACTATTAGAATAATCCTGCCAGTATTTCTGTGCATAATCATAATTATTATCTACTTTTCTTATTTACTACTCCTAAACGGATCTTGTACGTATATACAATGTCAGCATTGTTGTACCAATATGCAGAATGTAGATACATAATGCCCGTCGAAAATGTCATGCAACTTCGAGCCCAGCAGTAACGTAACATCGGATTCTGGTAAACTACGATTAACGACATTAGAATCGACATTATTTAATTACTTAATTATTATTACAATTTTACATTACGATGACAGCTGTCACGTGGATGTACCGTTTTTTGCGTATACGTCCCATACTAAGCAGACATGTCCAATACAATCTAATGAATCGCTTCCAATAATAAATAATTAACTATTAATTATATACTCTATTTTATATACAAATATTCGATCGAATTAGACATATTTATCTTCTGAGCTAATTAAAAATAGCTTAGTCATTATTTATGTTCTTTATTTTAACGGATTAGTGGCCGACTGCTGCACTTTGGTTGTTTTGGCTTGCAGTACAAAAGGCTTGCAAAAATTGTACCTTTTTGTGTGATGGCCATGTACAAGATTTATTTTTGAGTGCAATTAAAAATAGCTCAGCCGTGATTATGTTAATTTAATTATGTATATGCGATGTTTTGTGGATAACTGCACTTTAGCCGTTCTTTCGGGATGCAGGGGAGGGGGGATTGTTTAGAGATGATGAATAATAAGATCCGTGGATGATTTCGGATGTTTTCTTCATTTTGTCGCCGCGTTTCGCGTCTGATCTGACTTTCTGAATGCGTACACTTGTGGATTGTGAGATTGGTAGGCGGGCGGGGCGGGTTTTATTATTTTCGCTCTGTATAAATAATGTTTTGTTCTGTATCGCGGCCATCGTAAATACATTATGTAAATCGCACGCTTTTGTTTCGCGCGGTACTTTATCTTTGACGAAATAATAAATTGAAGACTTTTCTTCGGTTTTTGAAATTTGAATGAAGAATGTTTTGTTTCGCGGAACTTTTTCTTCGTTTTTTTTTTTATATTTTAACGTTGAACTTTTTGTTCCCTTTTATCGTTGTTATCATTTATTTGTCTTTTATAAACTTTTCTTCGACTTAATAACTTTGAAGATTTTTAATGTGTGAATACCGCACAAGAGTCCCAACTACCCGGAGCCAGTGTTTCGATTCTGAATGATGGTCTTTCACCAGGGCGTGTTTTTACGTTAACTTTTAATGTTTTTACCATAAATTTATCTTCTGTTGTTGTGTATACTTATTTATATACCTAACATGCATAAATGGGGCAGATGTTAACATCTGAAATACTTTTGTTTAAGTATTGTTGTGGTGGGTGTCTATTGTATAGTTTTAGGGGGGGGGGGATGAAAGTCATTTATTTTCGGCTTATCGGTCTGCCCCAAACGAAAACTTAAATGTTATATTATTAACTCTTTATCATTTAAATAAATAAAAACATTGCAGGAAAGTTATCTGTTGGTACCTGTTTGCTGTTTCTTAACGAAACGTGTATTTTTTTTTATCAATTAATAATTAAAACATTTGCCGATAGATAATGGAGTAATGATTGTTATTAAAATTTTATATTGACCGTGGAAAAAAGATCGCAACTTTCGCCATCATCGCAAGTCGTCTGTCATGCAATTTTGGTTCTTTTTTTGCAAAGTGCTACCATTTACTTGTCCTGTAACATTGTAATTATTTTTCTGAATACAAAGTTGGAAACTTGTGTAATTCCCGTGCATATAACGAGTTCTATTTTTAAATGGTGCCACCTATCGGAGCGGATCGAAACTAACGAACCGTCTATAGAAAACTAAAAAATAGTGAAAGATTATCTTTGTAGTTCTCATCTGTGCTGCAAGGATCACATTTCTCTCGCATCTTTGTCGAGTATTGTTGAAGTTGTTATTTTAAATAGTGCCATCTATCAGAGCGCATCGTAACTAACGAACCATCCATAGAAAACAATAAAATACTGTACGGTTATCTTTGTAGTTCTCATCCGTGCCGCAAGGATCGCATCTCTCTCGCTTCTTTAAGTTCGCGGTCCAGTGTCCCGTTTAGGTACTGTTTCGAAATAGTAATTAAGTGATCGTTCCCTTAGAAAATAACAAGGTTCCAATCGACACTGCAGTGTTATGGGATAATGAACTCTAAATTCGCTTTCTCTAGAGCCCATTATCGCATCGCAATGCTGCGTCAGATGAAATCTTATTCTAAAGGGTTAAGATGCTCTCATGCAATTAGGCGGGAGAGTGAAGTTGCGCAAGGACTTTTGCGCATTCAATTCAAATTACAACATCATCAAACTTTCTGCTCAGTGGTCAGACTGTTATGTTTGTGTTTGGCTTTGCATTTTGATCACTGATTTGACATACGTATTTAGTTTTCGTAATTTTCCCTAATTCTCTTGTATGAAAAGTCTGTATGTGGCTGAAGCTGTCGGTACTCGAATATGTATGGAATTAATGAGATGTTGTAGTTCTTTTTGTATTTAATTTGCTATTTTCATGCATTATCCTCAGCGGGTGGCAATTTATTTATCCTAAACGTAATTTTACAACAGCTTTGAAGCCTTTTTGCCTATTATTTATGCAGTCTTCGTTAAATTAACTATGTTGTGTATTCTAACTGTACAATTACATTACGATGTCTATGCAAGTAAGGCAATGCTGGGGTGATTGACCCCGCAATGTCTATTATTGAATCTGAGGTCGTTCATCCACAATGGTGGCTTCAAATCAAATACAGTAAATAATAATAAATGATTATGCGATATAATAATTAGATTTTATTTTATAAATTAAAGTATATATGCATTATCTTCGATGTTTATTTTTTATTATTTTTAAGAGGCTCCGAGGAAAACTATTTCCCTCAGGGCCCATGTCATCTTCGGGGATGCTGTGTGGAGGGTATTTTTAAAGAAGGGGAGGATAGGAACTTCTGGGAAGGAAAAAAGGTATGAGGGGTGGTAGGAAGTGTGTCCAGGAGTGACAGATGTATTAATCCATCCCTCCCACTGCGGTGCAAGGCGATAGGTGGAGAGTCTGGATGGAGAGATCAAGGGGTTTACCTATGATCTGGCCCACTGCGCAGCTGGTGGACAGACGCATCCACTGCCAATACCTGGACAAACCTCACCCATGAACCCGGGCACCCCTGCTAAGTCAACAAATGTAGTGACAATGAATGGTTCCCAGGGCAGCGGTACCCGTACCCGCCTCACAAATAAAATTGAATATTTTAGATTTTTTTTTAATACAACATTCTTCTTAAAACCCTTTATTGTGCAAAAACTACATTCCTTTATATTTTATTTGGAGGTATCTCATCAAATACATTTTTTTGTATTAAAATTCATTATATAAATTTATTCCCACACTATGCGAGATTTATTATCAATTCGCGCAACTGTTGACCTTGTTCGTTGCCATTGCAAAATTTCCTATTTGCCGCTTACGGTTTGTTTCCTATTTGTCAGCATACCATTGTTTTTTGCTGAATTGTCAGTAGGCAGGAATTTATTTTGCTGACCTGACAGGTTGTGGGATTGTTGACCTGCGGTAAGCAAGATTTTTTTTGCTGATAACTTTGTTTATTACGTCTATTTATTTGATTATACGCCCATCTGTGATTTAACAAAATTTATATATAGTCCCTTCTTCCGGTGAGGTCTTCAATCGAGGACAAAAAGAGATTAAATAAAAATAAATACTATAAAGAGTAGCGGGTCTATTGATTAAAAATATAACTACAATAGAATAATAATATAGTGATGTAAGAAATTTTTCAGCGGTTATTTATGTAGTTCACATTAAAGCCGCTAGGTGTACGAATAAAAAATTTATCTGTCAGATACGAGCAAAATGGAAAATACAAAATACAAAGCAGTCCCTAAATTTTTTTGCGTGGAATTTCTCAACTTTAAGTGAAAACTTACATAGACAATAATGCAGAATTGTATTAAAGCGTTATTTTACAATGTTTAAGCAATATTTTCAAGGTCAAACCTCGAACTATGCCGAATCGGGTAATTTCATGGAGTCCAAGCAAATGCCTACCGTACTGAAGTGTGAAGAGTATGAAAAAGTCCATCAAGTTCAAATGCGTTGAAAAACGGATGAACTCCGGGTTTCGCAAATGCTGTTCACCCAGTAATCGACCCCGTTGCAGAGCGATATGTGGAAGAGCGCAAGTCAAAATCGAACTTTTTGAAAAATAACTTAGCCGATGAATAGAGTATTAATATACATATATATTATGTATGAAAAGATTATGAGCCGCAGGCAGTATCTTAGAAGATTCTGAAGTACTCTATTAGCCCTTCCCGTGGCTGTGAACTATATATTTTTTTTCCACTACTGCTCCCTTCTATCCGGAGCGAGTGAGACTATGGCATCTCCAATTTGGGGTATGTTTTGAAGCTGAGGGGTATGGGGAGGGGAAGAGGAAAGGGTAGAAGTACTTGGCTATTCAGATCTGGTCACCAAACACGGTTGAAGTCATTTCAAGCAACATTTCAATTCTGAATGGTGGCCTTTCACCAGGGTGATACTGAGAGTATCTATTCCACTCTGGAACGTGCTGGATGTATACTATGTTTTATATGAATTAAATATGATGATATACGTCAGTGGTTCCCAAACTTTTTCGATTTGCGATAGCCTTGCTAAATCCAGATTTTCCAAAGGCTCCCTGGTCAATTTTTAAATCAAACGATACTTAGATTTCATTACAGCAAGTGCCGAAAACCCAACTTCGCAGCGCCCCTGAGAGGAAGCCGCGGCTCCCCAGGGTGCCGTGGCACTTTGGGAACCACTGATTTACATAACACAATTTAATTCTGTAACGGGTTAATTAAATAATGCACAATTTGCACGGATAACAGAAATAGTCTTTATTTCGGGGTTAATCATTTTACAAGTAAGTTAGCAATAATATGACAGTATAACAGTTTAAAACAACACTTGACATTTTGGTCATAAAATATATAATATCTCACTTGATTCACGTCACTCTGAATTAACCGCACATCAATCAACCACAACGGGTTCTTGTGTCAGTCTTTGGCAGAGGATTAACGTCTCTCTGAATTCTTCGCCCATCAATTAACCACCAAAGGGTTTGTGGGTCAGTCCTGGCACAGATTTACTATCGCTCAGAATTCACCGCCCATCGATCAACCACGAAGGGTTCTTGGGTCAGTCCTAGTTAGGCGCTGGGAAACAACTCGCTCTCTGGAGCTAAAACATGACTCAGGCACCGCCCCCAAACATGCGTCACATACGTGAGAAGATCACCGCACGAGCGGTTCCACCGGATTCCACATTCGTTTAATTTTAATTATGGTCTAATATAAAATTATGGCTTTAACCTTTGGAATGACAAGCTCCCTCAATTTAATACTTCGGTAGTGTGCCGAGGGTAAATTCGAGCCTATTTTAGTAATAACTTGCTTGTTTTTTGCAAAATGATTTTTTTGTAATGATGTATAAAAAATTATCTTATATATCATAAGTAGTTTCCTCAGAATAGCTACTTATATTCAGAGAATTTATTTTTGACATTGCCAATCGGATTACCCGGCGTTCAACGGAAACAAATTTTACATATCCGATGGGTATTTTGGCACGCTGAAAGTTAATGTTAATTATGGTCTAATGTTAATTATGGTCTCATGTTAATTATGGTCTAATGTTACCAGGGCCGCAGAAGGGCGGAGAAGGAGAAGAAGGGTGGAGCTCCTAACGGCCTGAGGGACCCATTCTCTGATAATGATGAGGACGTTGAAAGAATCGCCAAGCAGTTTGAACAGAAATATGTAAGTACAAAATGTTTTACCTTATTGTTCAAGAACACCTTTTTTATATGAATACTGCACAAGCGTCTCAATTGCTCCCAACTAACTTGTCTATGACATCCCCAATAGGGTATTTTCACAAACTATGGATACCGTTAAAAATGTGTGCAAGATTTAAAGTTGAAATTTCTGATTCTGATAATCATACTAAAAATGTGTATTTTTAATATTTTCATTCATAATTATTGATTTTTAAAATGATCTAAAACCGTACATTCCGAAACGGTTTGAACTGGCTACGTCATTATGATGTACATAACGCTATTGGCTGGTAAAACGGCTGTCACCGATGTTGGTTGGCTTGACGTCAACAACCCCATATGCACGAACAAAATGAACATGTCGTTTTGGCGGTATACCAAAAATGGCACATTTTAAATCGTTTTCGAAAATTTATTTGTAAATGTCATCTTAATTTTTTTCTTAATTTTTTTAGATATAAAAAAACTGAAAATACCCTATTAGGGTAGATTGTGAGACTGAACAGAGTGGGCAAGGGGTGGAGATGGAGAAGAGGAAGGTGGTTGAGAAGTACTTCCATTCAGATTTGGTCACCAAACAGCCATTTCGTACAATGTTTCGATTCTGAATGTTGGTTTTTCACGGGGGCCATACTGAGTATCTACACCACCCTTATGATAAAAAATCATGTCACAATGCTTTTGGCAACCTCCTTAGCAGAGACATTACAGTTTATTAAATTTTGTGTAAAGTTATATAAAAAATAATGTTTTATATAAAGTTATATAAATAATAATATTTTATAAAAAGTTATTTTCATTGAAGAGATAAACCGATAGAAGTGTGCCATGGGCATGTTTGTGCCTGAAATAGGGTCAATTTTATCTTCGGGAGAATTAGATCTCAAACATTGATGAAAATCTAAATTCTTAAACAGAATTCTATTTCTCATTTTCGGAGGTGGGTATGGGTACCGTCGCCCCGGGAACCATTCATTGGATAACCAACACCTCCGCTATAGATCACCCCAAGTGGCAGGTGACTTTGCAGGGGTTTATGGGGTGAGGTTTGTTCGGGTCTTGGCCGCGGATGCGCCAGCTCACCCCTTGAGGGAGACCCCGTAACCTCCTCCAGCTGGACTCTCAGCTGAACTCTTTCGACCTATATAGTCATGCCTGTGGGAGACCTATATAGCCATGCAGATTCCTGCCCACCCCTCTTACCTTTTCCCTTCCCAGAACTTCCTCAGCATCCCTACTGTGTGGAGTTAGTGTAAAAAAAAGTTATCAATTTCATTGACCTGTCTTTGGGGCCTAGGAGTCAAAAGGTTTTTTTTAATCTAAATCGGCTACATCAGTATTCTTTAAAATCTGTATAGATCACGGGATTTTGTAGCTTTGAAATATCGGCCATTTTCAAGGGGTTGTGCCAAAAAGCATAAATAATAGAAACAAGGGAGATGGGCCATGAACCATTATTAGTATGAAATCATGCTCATAAAAGTTTTGCCAACATTGTTCATCCATACCACCGCAAATCGTATGTAAGCACAGCGGTGCCCCGCTTTTATTTCTAATTTCTACAGGATAATCTCCCTCATCTCACACGACAGTGAGGTAATGTTATATGTTACATTATTAATGAGCGTCTTGGGAGCTACCTAAAATGGCAAATACCATGCGAACGTGCAGCGTTTATCAAGGCTAGAGGAACTCTAGAGCAAATACTCAATATCCGACAACTTATCGAGAAATGTCGAGAGTTCAATTTGCCTGCTATGCTCTGCTTCATTGACTACTCCAAAGCATTTGACTGCATACAGTGGAACCATCTGTGGAAAGTACTTAAGAAGATGGGAGTTTCTAAACACCACATATGTATCGTTAGAAACCTGTATATCGAAGAACACACATGTATTAAGATTGACATCCAAACGTCGGACACATTTAAAGTGAAGAAAGGGGTACGTCAGGGATGCATTCTCTCACCGATGTTTAATATATAATGCGTAAGGTTCTTGATGGTTGGAAAGGTGGAATTAATATTGGTACCCTCATCGCCTCTTCTGAAGAAGAAATGAATTACCTTGCCAAAATAGAAGAAGAAAGCCGTAATCTAGGTGCACTGATCAACAAAACCAAAACAAACTAATGGTGATCGACAGGGCAAACACCTTTGTAAGAACAAATGATTTCACAGACTTAGTAACGGTGAATAAATTCATATACCTCGGCCCGTCTATAAGTGACCAAGGAGGTTGTGAAACGGTAGTGGGAAGAAGGATTTGCATGACAAAAGATACTGTGAGCAAGTTCCAAAAGATATGGAGTGACAGAGACATAACGAAGACCACCAAGATGGACTCGTCCAGGTGCTGATTTTCCTCATATTCCTTTACCGTGTGGAAACATGAACACTCAGATCCAGCCAAAAGAAGCGAATAGACACCCTCGAAATGCGGTGCTGGAGGAAAATGCTCAGGATTCCATGGACAACTACACACAAATACTTCAATTCTGGAAGAGCTTGGCATCCACAATAGGCTATCAACTGTCTGCCTACAGTGTATCCTCAGATTCTTTGAACATGTCGCTCGCCAAACCGAGAACTCCAACCTGGAGTAGCACATGGTCTCGCAGGTGTCCGGAACGTCGGTGTCCTCAGTGTCAACTGAAAATTTTTGCATTTGCAATAATCCGAATTTTTATGCGATATTCGTTTTTTTTAAACATGCTGTCTCTCGAGTGGATAAGAAAGTAATATTATACATGTACATTTTAAAAATAACCCCATTTTCTCTTGGACATGCGTTCATCATACTACTACAAACCAAATGCATAACTTCTATTGGCTCCGCCGCTTTGATAGTCTGTGCAGTTTGGTCATCGCTCGGTGACAGTAGGTACACTTCCATACCATATCTCCCTTTTGTTTATATTATGTATCTATGTTAATGACAGATAGTACAAAAAAAAATGAACTCAATGTACCTATTTGATTGTTTGCAGGGAGGAACCAGTACCTACGGCAGCTCCAAGGGCCGCTGCAAGCAAGATGACTATGCTGACATTGGGGCTGGCTACGATGAGAATGATTCCTTCATTGACAACACTGATGGAGTGAGTATGCCTATTACTAGCCAGGTATTTTCCCACCTCCTTCCTCTTCCTCACCTTCCACTCCCCAAACCTTGAGCCTCACAACAAACATACCCCAACAGAGGGTATTTTCACAATCTTACGGATACCATCAAAATGTTTGGAAGATTTAAAGTTTATATTTCTGATTTTGATAATCACACTAAAAATGTGGAATTTTAATATTTTTGTTCATAATTATTAATTTTTAAATCGACCTAAGACCGCTCATTCCGAAACGGTTCGAACTGGCTAAAATAAAATAAAAATATCATTTGTATTTTTTATTTTTTAATTTTTGTATCCAATTAAAAAAAAAAACAGTTCAAATATCTTATTAGGGGTGCCATAGTCTCACTAGCTTCGGTTAATAAAGAGCAGTTGGGACTTTGCAGTATTCACATTCCCCTTGTCCTATTCGGATTGGGGACACATGGACAAGGCGCCTCGAGGCGTCCCTGTCCTGCCCAACTTCTGCAGTCTCCATCCATAGCAGGCCCAGCCTCTCCTCGCACAGCGTCTGGAATTGTTTCTCCCAGCTGACTGACTCATTATAATTACTACACATCCTCAGACTGCCTGAATATGGTAATCTTAAGACTCAATCGCCTGGATCAAATACGCTGTAATTTTTTGTCACCTATTCATCGATCAAATCCTTTTTTAGGAGCTAAATTCCTGCAGCCATTTATCTAAATAAGGCAGAGAATTCATGCTGCAAGCAGTTGATGTCGACGGCTTAGATCTGTGACTTCATAGTTTTCATAGAAATAAACTACCCGGCCGTTTGTGTATTTCGAATATCGACTGCTTGTAGCAGTTAATTAGGATGGGGTTATCTAAAAATGTAATTTATTTACTTGAGTATTATGATAAAAGGTACTGACACTTCTTTTTTTCCCAGGGTCACAATTTGTAAAGGTTCTATACCAAATTTAAAAAAATAAAAACATCAATGTATGAACATAATCTCAACTTCCAACATTTTCAATACCAAACAAATAAATCAAGTACAACATAATTTAAAGTGATATTTGATAGAGGTGAGGTCTATCATTGTGATTAATATAAAACAAATTATGTGTTAAAGTGGGTTAAAAAAAGTAAAGGAACAAGCAATACTAGTTGATATGGTGTTCAACCAACAACTTTCTTGAATAGTTGTAAATTAATTTTAATAATGATGGTGTATTCATTTCTAGTACGATGAGATGATCCCACCCGAATGCGACACCGTCTGCGGAGGATTTTACATCAACAGCGGTTCCCTGGAGTTCAAGAACATCACCGGAGTAGGCACGGATCTCGGAGACTCCTCACCGCCTTCTCATCGCAGGACTAACAAGGTATCGATTAGCTTTTAAAGCAACTGTTACTTGAAGACGATTAGACCGCAGGATGATGGACTGGTGGGAGACCTAAACTTATGTGGATGGATGGTGTTGAGACAAACATATGAGGACCTGTAGGGAGACAGCAGGAGTGGAAGCGTTTACTGGAGGTAACCAGGAGTCTCTTAGGGTTAGAGCACCAATATTTATGATGTTTTAGCTTCTGGAATAGTGGTAAATGTTTTCACTCTGGTCCCAAGGTTCAATACCATTAGTTTTCTTCCCCTAGAGGTATTGATCAAATTAAAAATAATATTTTATTTACTATTAATTATATGGAAGGGATCACTCTTCAGTTGATTCTGAATTAGCTTAGAATGGTTTTAACTATGTTTAACAGTGACGTGCAGTTCACAGAGGCGCCATAGCTGCATGCCGCAAGAGGAGGAGGAAAATACATTCAGATACATTTATTTTATGAAAAATGTACACTTTTATAGAGTACAGAATTTATTTTTCTTCATCTTTTATTAGGGCATCTATGGGTTGTCCCTGATGTTGAGAATGTTATTCTTAGGTACTTTCCAAGCTTCTCGTTCCCTATTTCTACCCACCACATTTCCCTAGTGGGAGGGTGGCCAAAGTCTCACCGAATGCAATCAGTGGAATTCCAAAAACATCATCCTAACTACAAATTCTCATATTTTTTTATGGTACTGAAAAATAGCCCTTAACCTATGCGGCTGTCGCATGTGTGATTCATCGGTGGCTATCCCCATATGCGAGTGATGCATATGTGATCCATCAGCGGCTATCCCCTTACGTAGATAATGCATATGTGATTCATTGGCGGCTACCCTGTACACGGGTGATGCATATGTGATCCATCAGCGCCTATCCCCGTATGTGGACGCTTGGCAATGTACTTGGATAATGATATGTGATCCATTGGATGTCGCATATCCCCATATGCATATGTGATTCATCAGCGGTTATCCCCGTATGTGAAATGAGGCATATATGATCCATCAGTGGCTATCACTGTACGCAGATAATACATATGTCATCTGTGAAGTTTCACCAAAACATATACATTATGTCAAAAACTTGTCACGTTATTGGATAGATTGCATCGAAAAAGTCAGCATTGTAAAGGCTTATGAGTATCGTTGCCATTATTTCAGCGCGCTTTGTCATCAAGCGGAAGTGATGAGGATCCCTCCTCCGAGGGATCAGACGGGGAGTCAGACGCCTCCACGGGCGAGAAGCAAGCGCGGTCAGATGGAGACGGCCGCGAGCAGAACGGCAATGGCAAGACCAGCAATGTCACCGACTCTGACAAGTCTGGAGAGGACGGAAAGAAGGTAACCAACCACCCTAACATACAATCTGAATTTCATGACGTAACCTAACCATTTCAGGTGATGAACTTGCTCATCCAACAATTAACATAACTTTTTCATGAAAAGTGATGAACTCATTTATCTAACAATTAATCTCACTCATTTAACAATTGACCTCACTCTTTAAAGTGTATTTAAATTAAACTCACTCTTTTGTGTATTTAACTTAACCTTTTCAGGTTTAGAGGGAACTCACTATTTCAACGATTAACCGTGCTCTTTCAAGAGTCACGCCCGCAATGCATAACATTGTGTGCATTGCTGTGATGACCGTGCAACTGACGTCTAGTATAAACTCACTCTTTTGTGTATTTAACTTAACCTTTTCAGGTTTAGAGGGAACTCACTATTTCAACGATTAACCTTGCTCTTTCAAGAGTCACGCCCGCAATGCATAACATTGTGTGCATTGCTGTGATGACCGTGCAACTGACGTCTAGTATAAACGAGATAGCATGAGAGAGAGAGAGTAGTAAGGACTATAAAAGAGTGTGGACAGTTGTCTGTTGTCTCTTCATCACCTTTTGCACAAGAAAGTACATTGTGTTATTATTCTGCCATCTCAATAGTATGAATGAACATTACAATTTCTAAGCTGCCTCATGCCGTGTGGACGAAGCTATTCATTCATGCCTTTGGCGCTTAACCTGTCTTTTCTACTCCATTTAGTCTACTTTCATCCTTCATAAATATATATAAAAATTAATTAATTTCCAGTCGAAACCGGCCAAGGTGAAAGATTTGGAGGGCAAGGATGGCCTGCCAAAGAAGAAGCGGAAGAATTCTGTGGACGAGATTTCCAGCATCAACAATCAGGAACTCCTCGTGGCTGCAGCCCCCTCTCCCGCTGTCAACACGAAGCAGACTGTCAGGGAGATATTGGCCGAAGCCAGGGCCAAAGGTAAAAATAACAATCACTTCTTTATTCTAGGGCAGTGGTACACAACCTGCGTCCCTTTCGTATGGCCCAGACTAAATAAAATATCGAAACTGGGGATACCGTTATTAAAAATATGTGGAAGTTTAAAAGTATAAAATTATTAATACATATATAATTTTCTGATTCTGGTAATCATAAAAAATGTGCAATTTTAATTATTGATTTTAAAAACAATCTAAAATGACAAATTTCTAAATAGTTTGAACTGGGTACGACGCCATTATGGTGCAGGTAGTGCTACTGGCTGCTAAGACAGCTGTTACCAGGGCCCTATCAATGTTGGCTAACTTGACGAATGCGCAAACATATCATTTAGGCGGAGAAATATTTTTGATTTTCTCACAATGATTTGTTAACGATGATTATCGACATGTGGACAAGCTCACCTAGAAATTGAAAGGGCCGGATAAACTGTCAACATTTTAGTTAACTTTCCCGTTGTATTACCAACTATCTACTAATTACCGATACAGTGAAACCTTTTTAAGAAGTTTGGTTTTTTGGTCCCTTAAAGACTGAATTTGAAAACTGGCCCAATTTATCCCACGTGTAAGGTTTTCCCACCTAAGAAGTTTTTTTTCCGGTTCCTTGGAAAACTTCATAAGAGAGTTTCACTGTATATATGTCGCAGTCAAAACTGGTTTTTAGGTCAAATGCGTTTTCTCTAGTTAAAACTAGCTCATACTGAATGCCTTCGTTACAACTAGAATTTCCTAGCTATAACTAGAATTTACTGCTATACATGTTTGAATTTTAGGTAAAACTAGTTTAGGGGAAATAATTCAATCAAAAGCAATGAAGTGTTGATTGGGATCAATGAAACATTTGTATCGATTGATACAATATTTATTGAGGATATTAGTCACACATCTATGTCATTAATATTAATTAAAGTAATACAAAAAGAACATTTTTAAGGAACATCGCAGAGCCATGTCGACAGTAATAATTAAAAAAGGTGAACTTAAAATAATCATACATTAAAAATATATTAGTTAGTCTAATATGTTTAACAAAAGTAGCTCGAGTTTTAATAAAAGACAAATATAACATAAAAAATAAGAAAAGGGAACGAGTATGTTCACATTATTTGTTATTGCAAAGCAAATTATCGTGGCATTTCGAGTTACACAGGATGCCTTTTTTCTTACAAAAGTACCTTTTTGACACACATGCCTTCTTACATACACAGTGAACAAATCCTTGGCCTGTTTCTAAGGCTGCTTTCTTGGCAGCAGTTCTTGAAGATAAGTTTGTCTCTGGTACTTTTTCTAGTGGCAAGAATTTTAATTTTAATTTTAATTTGTAATAAAAGGTAAAAAAATAAACTGAATATAATACGAAAGTACCAAGTATAAATACTTACCCGTCACCGCTTACCAAGGACACATGCACACCATATAACAGCGAAACGCAACTGATTTGCTGTGTGTCTTAAATTCATGTCGATGCATGTATCGATGATTCACACATTCGTAAAATGTAAAACTGAGTTCCGCCCGTTCAGGTATAACATACTTCGAAGACGTTTTTATTCGTACTACCCATACTCAATACTGTTTTCATTTGACGTATAAATACGTCACGCTCGAAAACAGTTAACAGGTTAATAAGTCTCGACATTCTGGACAGTGGAGAATGGTACCCATAATTAGTAGTGTTGATTGAGTCTACGGCTATATTTTTGATAAAAACCTTTATCGTGTCAATATTGAATGTTTGTGTCGGGGACCCAGCTTGCCTGAGCTTAACCAAAGCCATTTCAAGCAACATTTTGTTTGTGAATTGTGATCAGTCTGTCTGTTGATGATTTCTTTAATATATTTGTTTTTATTTATGTTTCAGTCGGCATGGAGAACAGCATAGTGGAAGCAAGCACCGATTGTTCTTCCGACTCCAGTCACAAGGCTCCCATTAGCTCCGACAGTTCAAGGTACTTTATTTAATTGTAACTCTTTAGAAGTAAACTGTCGAGTAACTACTCGTCAAGTAACTTTAATCATAGGATTGACATGGCATTAAAAACAGATATTTACTTAACGGGTAGCGTTACTCAGCAGTGGTGAAACAGATTATATTAGCTAATATACAAAATATAATAACGATTAAAAGAAGCAGCGCATGAAGAGGGACACTAAAAATTGTGACCAAGTGGGTGCCCCAATGGAAGTGACCGAGAGAGGCAGACCGCGGGAGAGATGGATATGCTGTGTGAGAATTGGAGCAGGCAACTGGAGAAAGGCTGAGGATTGGAGGTGAATTGTGAGGAACCACAGCCAGTGGAAAGCATTTGTGGAGAAGGCCAAATCTCACCCTGAGATATGACGCTGTGATGAAGACAGGAGAGAAATATTATAACATGTGGTGCTGCATAATTTATTATATGTTTCCATTTTGCAGGGATGTGGCGCCCCCCACACCGCACCCGTCCGCCCCTCTGGTGGCCCCACTGCCCCCCCTGCCCCCCGAGCTGCCCCCCGAGGCAGCTCTGCTGGCGCGCCGGCTCAGGGCCATGGCGGAGGCCCACTTCAGCTCGCACACAGGCAAGCTGTCTGGGGTCGAGGTTAACGATATCATTCTGGGGTGAGAATAATACTAAACTTGTATGTAATGCGTGCTATAGCAGTTACTAGTTGTGTGACATTCCATCCTCTCTGGCTACCGCTACAGATAAATAGTTTTGTGAACTCATGAAATAGTGCACTCTTGACATACACTTGTTTATATTATCAATATTTCTTATGAAATACGATCCTGCCCCCAATGGAGAAACAGCTTTATGAACTCCCGTTAAATAGTGTATTTTTGACTTTTTTTTACGGTTACTCCACACATGAGGCCCTGAGGGAAATAATTTTCTATAATGTCATCTTTGGGGATGCTGTGCTGGGGGTCTTTTGGAGGATAGGAAGGAGTGAACATGCATGTGGTTATCGATATTTCTTATGAAATATGATTTTATTTTTAACATAATATTTCAATAGAGATCAGCATCATGATACTTTTTGGATTACTTTGGCGGGCAGTACAATTTTGTATGAGCGTAGACCTGTATTACCGGCAACCAAAGTTGCCGTATCGAGGGTTGATACTACGGTATATCAATTCTGATTTCTTTGATCGCATGTAAATGGTAAAAATGATTATTTCTTGCCGTATCAACTGTTACAATCGCATGCAAATGGTAAAAATGCTGATTTCCTGCTGTATCAACTGTTGTTACGACCACGTCTAAAGGGTTAATATGGATATTCTGGTATGCACCCCCAGGATGGAGAAACATTGTCGCCGAGGGTCTGTGCCTCCTTCAGTGCGCCAAGCCCTCTTCTCTCATGCGGCCGCTCTGCTTCGAAGGGGCAAAGCCGGCCTCATCCAGAGAGCCAGGAGACTCGCAGACCAGCAGATGAGGACTCCGCATACTTCCTCGGACCCCTTGGACAGGTAGAACCCCGTTCTTTCGAAATCCACAATATCTCAAAATCCTTTAATAATGTAATTTACTTCCATCTTTTTCAACCTGAACTATGCCACTGTTGCATATGTGATCCATGAAGTTTAACTTAAACACATACCTTGTGTCCAAACGTCCTGTGTGATGGGATAGATTACGTTGAAAAAGCATTGTAATGGTTAACAGGTTCTTCCATATGGACAAAATGTTTATAAAATGAATTACGTCATCTTGATAATAATAATTAGTCTGTTTTTGAGGAATTTCCGTTTCTCGTTTATCCTTTTCTCCTATTTAAAATCTTCTTTTTAAATTGTGCTTATACCCCTTCTGTCCCCTCATTCTAAATTATTAAAATTGTATGGCAATGTGTTAAATTAATATATTGGATGTTTATTTTTCAGACTTAAGGGGATAATAGAAAAAATGAAACCTGCCTTGCTAGAAAACTACAAAACGGAGTCACAAAAAATTGTGGAATTAAAGTAAGTTCTAAATAAAATTTGCTAATCGTCCATTAAGAAAAATGCATCTTTATGAGAGTCAGAGATTGCAAGAACTGCCGCCCGCGGTCGTCACCGTACAAAGCGCTCTCAACACAAGTTCTCCTAGTGAGACAGGCACAGTACCGTAATCATTTTATTACATTAAGATGGTGTAGATGAATAAATAAAAAATAAAAATAAAATACTGCATCATTGGTATAGTTGGGATCATTTTTTATTATTTTTATTTTAGTAAGCAAATTGTTTTCCAAAACTCCACGCTCGACGACGACAAGAAGATTCCCGAGAAGCGGTTACCCAAACGAAGATTCTCCTGGAATGACCATGTTCGGTGAGTACTGATCTTGCAATTAGCAAAAGATATTCGATTGTAATCATAATAAAGATAGTTGCCAATAATATGGGATAAAAAATGGAGAATATTATTAACAAATCTCGAATTTGAGATATGATATCGATGAAGATGACATAAATTGGTCTCATTAGCTAAGTTGGTTAAGCGGTTGCCCCGGATAGGCAGAGGTCCTGAGTTCGAGTCCCGGATGCGACTGAAATCTTTTTATTTTCTGTTTTTTTTCCATTTTCGTGTTTCATTTAGGTTATGTTAATATTATTTTCTGCAATGATTAGATATTCGATTAGTTTATGCTGTAATAGTTGTTTCCCGTAAAGACATTAAACAATAATGCTAGTAATCTAGCAAAGAGTTTGAAATTTTTTCTATTTATTTTAAAATTTTCTCCATGTTATACATTGTTTCACTTTAAAAAATGACCTGCTAAAGTACGCCATTTTGATGCACATTTCAAATATGTATAGAATAAATATAATCATCTGATAAAATATATTATAGGTAGGTACTGTAATAGTTTCCCTATAATTTCTTAGCACAACTTTTTTACATTATCTTAAAATAATCCTAGCTCCCTGCTATCGGACCTGGTGAAAGAGCAAGGACTATCTGACGATGAGGAAGCCACGGCCCGGTACCTTCACCGAGTGGTCCTGCCACTGTTTCCCCTCGGCTTTGTTCGCATGCCAACTCTCATACAGCAGGCCAAGTGAGTACACCCATAATAATATTTGGATGATTTATATAGCCACCGTCTTTGTGAAAAATCACCTCAAGAACGCTGAGTACTATTCGTTCATTGTCATTACAATTATTCAACTATTTTGGAAAGATCACCGTTCAGAATTGAATTAAGTGGCTTTATCTAGTTTATTGACCGAATCTCAACCTTCTCTATGCTTTCTCTTGGAGGGATTCAACAAACGCGTGATGGAAACAACATTCTGAGATGAAATTTTTTTTATTAAGCTCTCGATTGATTAGCATCTGAGTTATTTAAAAATTTTATATAGCTAAGAGTTGAACTTTTACTAGGACCAACTAAATTACAACTTGGGTTTTTACCCGGCCATGTCTGAATTAAAATACTATTTTTTTCCTATTAAGCAATTGAAAAGTATGGAACAAGCAATAAAACATATTATCTTATCTACCCAGAATTTCCAGGCAGAAAAGCAGTCCAAATTGGATATGCCAGAACTTGCAATCGGCAAGTTTTTAGTGCTTTATACTTGATTAAAATATTGGCCCTAATGCAAATGTTGTGTGTTACAGACTTGGAAAGACTCCCAAGTCACTCAGTGACAGCGGAAAAACTAAATTTCACTCCAAGAGTATGGACTTGAAGCAGACACTCTCCTCTCAGCAGCAACCTTCTCTCAGCAAGTCATCCAGCAAGATGTCGATTGCGGAGCCTGTTAAATTCTCCCAAGCAGAAAGAAGTATAAGCGATCCTGAACCGATGGCCCCTATACAACCCCGAACTCGACCTCCCACCAGTTCCATATGTGTAGGAACTGACCTTAAAGAACCCGAATCAAAGATAATTGATTCAAACTTCAGTAGAAACAATGTATCGCCAAATCAAATCGATCCTGATAAAAAATCCTTTAAAGTTCACGGCGATGGCAGACGGTCCGCCTCTCCGATGATCGGTGATAACGTATCGATTAGCGTCACAAGCGTCTTCCAAAAGAAAAGCGATCCTGTCGATTTAAAGACATCACCTTCGCCGCCTAAAACTGATAAGTACGTCCATCCAAACAGTAATAGTTCTTTGACAATAACTCCGGTTTCTGCCACGACCGGTAAGGATGCGAATAAGAATCCGCTGCCGACGAAAGTCAGCAATTCGGTAACAATCACACCCAACCAGTTGCTAAAACCGTTAGAAATCAACGCCACTACTGTTGTCACAAGTCATCAGCAATGCGTCAGCCCCGGTTCTATCAAGGTCAAATCAAATAACGCTCTCTTTGGTAAGTCTACCCTGGCAAAAATCATATCGGGAAAGAATTCTCACGATCCTGGTAATAGCAAATTGGAGGGAAGCAAAGATGGACATAGAGTCAAGGCACATGATCACAGCAGCAAAACAGGAGAAAAAATTGCCACTAAGTTGCCTCATATTTCCAGTTGCTTGGGCTTGGATTTGATCACAAAATCTAGCAATTCTATGTCTACTTCGCCCTTGCCAATGCTGTCTAAAGCATATTTAGGATCCGGCGAAACTAAATTGTCCAATGAAGATTTCAAGTCTCATGTCAGCAACGATATGTTTGTCAAACCCAAATATAAGACTGAGCACTCTTCTTCATCATCGTCCCATCATCAGCGGTCTTCTAATTCCATTCCTCTGTCTCCGACCAACTATCACAAGTCGTCCGAGGTGAAAATCAGTGACAAATACCAGAATGAAATTCACAAATCGCCACATAACGAACGAAATTCCGACGCCTTGAACGTTTCTCCGACTTCAAAGCATTTAGACCATCCGCCTATGTCTAGTTCAACGCCAACACAGCCTACGTATGTTCTTAAACAACACAGGATACAGAAGAAGTACGATGCCTTGGCAGCGGAGAGTTTGAATGCTCAAAAAGAAAGTCATAGAGATACAAATGTCTCTCAAAGAGATGGAAACATCACTCAGAGGGATGGAAATTCTCATAGAGACAATTCCTCACATAACAGTGGCTCTCAGAGAGTACTTTCTGCGGAAGGAAATTCTTCAAGGGAGGGACATTCCAGCTCTCAAAAACTGAACTTCACTTCAACCACTTCCAGTAGTAGAGATCTTTCGTTAAATCTGGACGATAGCAGTAGCGATGACTGTGTAGAAATCGTCTCCGAATCTGAAAATAAAGCCATCACATCTTTTCCCCGAGACGACGATGTCAAACGGAGAGAAATCATCCGCCTGGAGGTGGAAAAACAATACAGGAAGCTCCACGACAAGCCCCTAGCAAAGAGTGATTTCTCTATCAAGAGCATCGTTAACGATGCATATTCAGTGAAAAACATTCTCAAATCATCGCATGATGCTCACGATGTAAAGAAACACGCCGATCAATCCAACCCGCAATCGGTTATCCACGGAAACTCAGACTCTGTCCTGAAGTATCCACGGAAAACGCCCGAACCAGACGAAGAGCCCGAACCTAAGAAATACAAATTGGATATTTTGGGAGATTCGGAGCCCAATTCCAGGAATGCTCAAAGT
Organism: Halesus radiatus; assembly: GCA_022606495.2. NCBI lineage: Eukaryota > Metazoa > Arthropoda > Insecta > Trichoptera > Limnephilidae > Halesus > Halesus radiatus. The sequence continues at coordinate 49,204 of JAHDVE020007803.1, forward strand.
TTTACCAGCGATAATGCCATTAATACAGTTAAATGTGAGGCTGTTAGCGTTATCAAAGATAATTTCTTGCCCAAGTCTGATAGGTATATGGAGAGGACCCACAGTGAAGAGAAGGAAGCCGCAGCTGCCATGGACCAAGAACTGGATGTCAATACTGTAATGCAAAATATTAAAAGTTTGCAGGTGTGTACATAAGATTGATTTTATATTCTAACCCAAACTTTTTGTTTCGCGACCCCCTTGCTAAATCTAGTTTTTCCAAAGGCTCCCTGTATCAATTTTTATATCGAACGTTACTTAGATTTGATCACAAGTTCCGAAAACCCAGCTTCGTGGTGCCCCTGACAGGAAGCCACAGCTCCCAAGGCACTGCGGTGTACACTTTGGGAACCACTGTTCTAGCCTATATTTGGATTACAATTATCCCTTACTACGTTTATTTACACATTTAGCATTGCCTTTTAGCTACCCTGTCATAAATAGACATTGGATTATAAAATATAATGCACTATCAATGCTAAAATATGCCTAGACTATTAAAAAGAGCAAGGTACCGGTTCATTTGAAACATTGTACAATAGAACTTTGTTAATTCACACTTCGATAATTCAAAAAAATGCATACTTTCCCTGAAAAAATGTCCCTAGAAAAAAAATTCATACCAAATAATTTTTTTAATTCAAAAATTCGTAATTCGAAATTTATTATGGTCCGCACACAAAAACTTGTAACTTGTTGAAAAAAATCAATTTGTGCGAAAATATGTCATACAAATTCATAAATCTGAATTTGACATAAAATGCTGTAAAAATTTTGTTATATTATCATACTTATTTCGTAGTTCTTTTTCTCGATTTTCCATGAACATTTGAATACTTCCATGTTTTTTTACAAATTTACTAAAAATATCTGAATTTTAAAACCCTGCCGCGAATAATTTCAGTTTACAAGGAAATATAATGTATTTTTACAAATTTACTTTGAATAACTGAATTTCAAGACTCGGCCGCAAAATTTCCATTTACACAGAAATATGTTGTATTTTTTATGAATTTACTTCAAATAATTAAATTTGAAGGCCCGGTCGCAACAGTTACTGGCTGCGAAAATTTAATTTACACATTGTATTTTTACGAATTTACTTCGAGTATCTGAATTTCAAGAGCCGGCTGCGAAAATTGGATTTACCGTATTATTACAAATTTACTTCGAATGCATACCTGAATTCGAAGGGGTGACCGTGGAACTCGGCTTTTCGGGGTTTTAAATAAAAAAAATCTTCCCATAATTTCGAAATTTGGTTTATGTCCATGGATTTCGAATTAACGGGGTTCTACTGTATCAGCAATCCTCTGTCAACATCTATTGTCTTTTATATATGATACATCAAAATTTGCTGTGACAGATGGGCGCTGTGAGGCATTTAGCACAGTTCAGGTGCGCCGATAAATCGGTGCTCCTCAATCTTAACTAAGAAGGTTAATCTAATTGGTCAATATTTGTGAAGTTATAGTAGGAATTGGTTGTGTGTGCATCCAACGGATTCTGGAGTGAAAGTGATGTTAAAACTGAAAGATCGATGTGGTGATACACACTTCAATATTGTGTCCAGCAATAAAAACTATTCATATTTTTTTTTATATATTCGTGGTTTATAACAATGTGTTTGTTTTAGTTAATGTTTTATTTAAAACAATTTTTTTTTTGCTTCATCCAAGTTATATTTTAGTTATTTCTAATATTGTACCGATAAATTTGCAGGATCTGCAGATGTGTTCAAGCGACGCCCTCCCCACGAGGCCGTTCGAGGAGACCAGCAATAGTTAGTAAAATTGTAATGTTGGTTTTTATTTCATTTCTTTTTATTATTTTTTTACTACTCACTAACCCCACTTACCACTTTAAATTTGCTAGCACCCATGACAGATCACCCATATAATGACAATTGGATAGACCGTGCTATATGAATGAGTGAGAATTGCACGTAAATGTCATCATATTCACATAACATTGTGTTGTATTAGTAAACATTAATGACCTTCTTCCCATCCTTACTGCACTGAAGTTTGAAGGTAAGCTGAACGGAGTAGAAATCCAGGTACCCCAAGCCCCCCTAGCACAAACACATTGATTAAGATTTTATCAATTATGTCTGTAACTTGTTTCCGTTTCCGAGCACGATTGCAGATCGCCAACGAACAAACAACAGTTAATGTGGACTAAATGCGCATCAAACGTGCATGACTGTGAATGACTGTAATATTGTTTCTGCATTCGATCATCTCAAAGGCGCTTTACAATAAATAAATATAAATAACATCATTAACATAATGGATATGAATGATATCCAACTCTTCAACTTCTCAACCTTCATCTTCCCCTTTTCCTTCCTTCGCTACTTCACCCCGAGGACTTATCCTCCCCTTGTAACAACAAGGATCTATCTTCCTCGGCAATGTTATATGATATTGAACTTTAAAGTAGTACGTACTCTCTAAAGTCCATCATTGCCTGACATTGCTGACAGAACCCCTCTTGTTCCAAAGGTACGTTATTCTGCTCCGTACACATATTTTCCGATTTATAATTATGAAAAATAATTAAAACAAATAGCAGCTATTGAGAAGATTAATCTTAACGATCAGTTAATCCTTTTTCATAGTTAAACCAATCTTTGTAGATTGAAGTCGACGATAAATCAGGTTTACGAATTCTGAACCGTTTCTCTGGTTTTACACAATTTCATAAATAAACATTAGACATCACATTTGCATAGAAATAGCTTTTTTACTTTTTCTGCCCAACTCTCCCGAAATAAAAGTGTGATGTTCCGGCGAACTGTTAATCTTAACGATCAGTTAATCCTTTTTCATAGTTAAACCAATCTTTGTATATTGAAGTCGACGATAAATCAGGGTTACGAATTCTGAACCGTTTCTCTGGTTTTACACAATTTCATAAATAAACATTACATGTCACATTTGCATAGAAATAGCTTTTTTTACTTTTTCTGCCCAACTCTCCCGAAATAAAAGTGTGATATTCCGGCGAACTGTTTACGCTGTTTGATTTGAATAATTGTGTTTTTGACTTGCAGCAAGGTTCCGAGCGGGCCACCCCACCACCGCTATCTTCAACAACCAGAACTTTGTCACCAATGAAAACTTGCTGTGAGTTTACTGCGTACTTTATTGCTTCATTGATTTTTAGCATCAAAAAATTGTCAAATGATTGATTGAAATCATGAAAAAATTAATTTTGTTTCTTTTTATTTTCAAATTTTAATTGTAGTTGACGCATAAAACGTTGTTACCGCACATTATAACGAATAATTTAACAATATTATTTTGGATGTGGTGTACGTAACATTCCAAATTAAAAAAACCATCATTCTTATTTTCAGTACATATAATGAATTTACAATATACTATCTTTTTAACTTATCATTATAAAGATAGCTGCCAATAACTATGGGATGAAAAATGGAGAATAATATTAACAAATCTTGAAAGTGAGATATGATATCGATGAAGATGGCATAAATTGAACTGGTCTCATTAGCTAAGTTGGTTAAGCGGTTGCCCCGGATAGGCAGGGGTTCTGGGTTCGAGTCCCGGATGCGACTGAAATTTTTTTATTTTCTGTCATTTTTTCCTTTTTCATGTTTCATTTAGGTTATGTTGATATTATTTTCTACAATGATTAAATTTACAATAGTTGGTTGTGTAATGGTCAGTATAGTTGCCTTCCAAGCACTTGATCGTGGTTCAATTCTCGGCCATGGGAATTTATTTTTATTTTTTTTATTCTATCTGAAAAGAAGGGTGCAAACATTCAGCTTCACAAATTTTTTATTTTTTATATAAATACCGCACAAGAGTCCCAACTGCTCCCAACCATCTGGAGACTATGGCATTCCCAATTGGGGAATTTTGTGAGGCTGAAAGTACTGGGGAGGGGAAGGAGAAGGGGAAAGAGGTAGATGGGGAAAGAGGTAGATGGGGAAAGAGGTAGATGGGGAAAGAGGTAGATGGGGAAAGAGGTAGATGGGGAAATACCTGGCTATTCAGATCTGGTCACCAAACACGGCTAAAAACCATTTCAAGCAACGTTTCAATTCTGAATGGTGATCTTTCACCAGGGCGATACTGAGAGTATCTCCCACTCTGGAACGTGCGCAAATATACTATATATTATTTTTTAATTAATTAATTGTGAAACAACACAAATTAATTAAATAAAATTTATTTGCGCACGCCAGAGATTCGTAGTCAAGAGCCTCACCCCTCGACCATGGAGGCCGTCTTACAAATCCTCATAAATCGTTGTACAAATCGTACAATTATCATATCCTGTGATTTTTCACGGGTCCACATTAGTATTTATATTGAAAGGCCCGACAAAAGAAGTTTTGCAGTCAGAAGTTGGATTTTAACAGGAATCAGTGGGTCCATAGCATATTTTCACGGGTCCACATTAGTATTTATATTGAAAGGCCCGACAAAAGAAGTTTTGCAGTCAGAAGTTGGATTTTAACAGGAATCAGTGGGTCCATAGCATATATTCACGGATTTTATGGTATTTATATTGAAAGGCCCGACAAAAGTTTTGCAGTCAGAAGTTGGTTTAACGGGAATCAGTGGGTCCATGGCATATTTTCACGGGTCCAAGTATTTATGTTGAAAGGCCGACAAAGTTTTGCAGTCAGTTGGATTTTAACAGGAATCAGTGGGTCCATAGCATATTTTCACGGGTCCACATTAGTATTTATATTGAAAGGCCCGACAAAAGAAGTTTTGCAGTCAGAAGTTGGATTTTAACAGGAATCAGTGGGTCCATAGCATATTTTCACGGGTCCACATTAGTATTTATATTGAAAGGCCCGACAACAGAAGTTTTGCAGTCAGAAGTTGGATTTTAACAGGAATCAGTGGGTCCATAGCATATTTTCACGGGTCCACATTAGTATTTATATTGAAAGGCCCGACAAAAGAAGTTTTGCAGTCAGAAGTTGGATTTTAACAGGAATCAGTGGGTGCATAGCATATATTCACGGGTCCACATTAGTATTTATATTGAAAGGCCCGACAAAAGAAGTTTTGCAGTCAGAAGTTGGATTTTAACAGGAATCAGTGGGTCCATAGCATATTTTCACGGGTCCACATTAGTATTTATATTGAAAGGCCCGACAAAAGAAGTTTTGCAGTCAGAAGTTGGATTTTAACAGGAATCAGTGGGTGCATATATTTGATAAATTTATCCAAATGAAATGTTAGTTTTAATATTATGCGAGTTTATTTGAAATGGTAACTAATTTGCCTGTATGTTTACTGTTAGGAAGAAGCAATCCCATTTCATAGAGACCTCCTCATCACACAACCTAACCACTGGTGAGCTGTTTTACTTTCATAACTTCTTCAAACGATTGGTGACTTTGTGACGTCATTATTAATTCATTAATTTTTCTACTGTCATTTATTTTAAAGAACATATATTTGTGAATATTTAGATTCAGTTTGTTGGAATTCAAATTCCAGTTAGTCAATTTCACACATCGTCTGTGCAACTGTAATACATATCATATGTCGTATGCAAATTTTTCTTCAACCCCTTGAAGCATAGTGGTATCAAAAATAACCCACCTTTTTTATCTTTTGCTGCATGGTGGGATGTAATTTATACCAGTTTGAAAAATTAAAACCACTTGAAACACAGCGGTTTAAATTATGTCCCACCCACTCCAACGGATTACTATATCGGCCAATAGATGGTTCATGCATACTTTTCCAAGTTTTCGAAATTCTGTGAAACACAAGCATTTTTTTGTTTCAAATCTTGTGTCTGAAAGGGTTAACCCAAAATCATTATGAGATTATTGTGCATTCTTATAAAAAAAATCTTATTATTTATAAAGTACATAATGTGCTCTCCTGCAAAATTTGGAATTTGTGGCTCATGTCATATTACGGTTGCATGAATGACATATTAACACAATGTGTGCAGCTGGTTTTTTTTTTATCAATCCCCTCTATTTTTTCGGATTCGCCCGTGAAATTACATTTCATGTAAAGTAGCTATGACTTCTGAAGTATGGAACATATTTAAATAAAATTTTCAGTGTCTTGCGTTAAATGAAGTCTTGTTAGAAATTTTTATATTTTTGGATACGAAATTATGATATTCAAGGTTAAATATTAAATTTTTGAAAATACTGCACTTTTCAGGTATTGTATAATAATTAATATTCGTTCAACATAATGTATGTTTTGTAAAATATAAAAAGATGAACCACCTATTATTTGTAATCGTGCCACAAAAGTATTTGACTCTTTTTGACGCTATTGTAGTAGTTATCCATGTACATATGCTGCCATAAATCAGTATAGGGTGATACAACAGTGTTTGATGGTTTTCAATAATTTTCTTCCTTGAGCACAATAAATTTCAGAATTGCATATGTAGCCTGTATCGCACACTAGGTAAGAGAATCCCATATTTTATCATTTTTCCGCATTATAAACTCAAGGCACTATACGAGTACCCTCTTCTAAAGTAGTTGCTGATGAGGTTTGTAAATATTTATAAACTTCAGAAGGAAATAATCCAATACTGGTTTGATTTTACATACCTTATCTCATTCATCTTCAATATTTTCATCGTTATTGAAGTGCCAAGCCCCCCATATTAGATAAAATCTGTCTCTGGTTATCGTTTTTGCGAAAAATGGCTTTTCGTGGACGCATCTGAGTTCCAGTATTCGTCTCTTCTGTCTTTACGGACCTGACCCTATTACCCTGACACGTCTCGCTAGAGTTCGCACCTAATTTTTACTTCACCAAATAACAACACGTTTTTGCGTTACCCTCCGTCTACCAACAGTACACAAATACAAAAAACGCTTTTAAGCGTCTCCCGCTCTTTAGTAACAATATGAAAAATATGTGTTTGAGTGTCTCCCGCAAAGAATGTGTTCACAGAAAAACTAAACTATGGTTTGAAATATCAAATTTGCAAGCTTCAAAACCATCTTTATGTTTTAACAAATTGTTCAAGTTTGAGGTTAACAACAATAACTCCGTAGAAAATTTCACATTTATTAATATTTTATTGAAAATAATCATGTTTAATTTGTTTCAGGATCGCTTCATTGACAGTCACTGCCGACCATGTCGGCAATAATGCTCTCCCAGCTCTACATGACCAAGGCCAGGTCAAAGCGCTACGAATAGTGCACTCTAACCAGCCTTACACCTATATCTGCCGTATTGAAATTCAAGTGCTACGAGTATCACAGCTCTGCATGACCAAGGCCAGGTCAAAGAGCTACATATAGTGCACTGTAATCAAGTTGTAGGCCTTTATCCGCTGTATCGTGTTCCAAACTATAATAATCGAGCTACAATCTAATCCGCTATAGGGGTGTGTCTAACAATCATGCTGTGAACTTGATGATAATATAAAGAATAATCTCAATAAGTTTTTAGAACACCCTGTATTTTTTATTAATTTGTCAAATAAGTTTAGCCTAGTTTTACTTGTTGGTTATGCGTGTCAATCGTATTAGCAAATAATTGTGTCTGCAACCCATCTGGAAGATGGGGGTGCGTGTACTCAAACGTTTTGTCGACCAAAACAAATAAAAAGTCTAACCTTTTTTCTTTGGACCTTTGAAGAAGAAAAAAATTCCTAAGGTTTCACAGTATGAGCATGAATTACAGTGTATAAGTGATCTAATTATGTACTATATCAAGACATTATAACCTTGTCAACTGGTCTACAGTATATTGTATTTGCTATATTGTGTACGTTCTTTCCAAGTTAAGGATCAAGATGCCTTTGTACATTTCAATGTGCTATAAAGATAATGGTTTTTTCCGTTATCAAGAAACCTATCCTCTAACATAACATCTCAGTTTATATCAAAGATGGTACATATACCGATTGTATATTTTTACCACTGGTGAGAGTTAATTGATAATATTTTTTTAATATAATCCCACTTTAAAGATAATTTAATGTAACATCGTTTTTCCTTCACAATAAAATCGGTGGCTCATATTCAACTATGGTAAACTTTGCCAAAAGCTTAGGCCAAATTTTTTTTCTGTCATGACCTGCGAAATTCAACAATTATATTGAAATTTTTACCACCTCGGTAGAGTAGAATGCAAAATCTCAGTTTCACCCTGGTTACAGACAAAAACCCTAGATGATAATACGCGCAAGTTCTGACATTTTTCATATATCGAGATGGCACATGTTATACTAGCGGCCTGGCGGCTCAGCGGTTGTATGAATTAGCTTTTTCATACATTTTAATTGATTTTCTGTGAATATTCTTAATAAATTATAGAAATCAAAAATTCTTAAAATAAATATTAGGTAACATATCACAATTCTTATCATTTTATTTATTTATAATTGCGTTAAATATTTTAATGTCCTCTCTGAAGCACATATAAATAGAAATTAAATATAAGAATTGTGATATGTTAAGCCAAAAGAATTCTAAAAATAAGAAATTAAAGAAAAGTATTTTATTCCCTTTCTAAACATCAGACCGAGTGTGAACAGCGAGCGGCGAGGTTTATAACTGTTAGTACAAACCTAATAGCCTCTTCAATATATATTTTTTTAATTTATGATCAGAAAAGCAGTAAAGTAATGTGTACGTTACGATTTCTATAATGTATTAAGAATGTATGGAAAAAAACCAAATGGTACATCCCAGGCGGCTAGAGGCGCCTAGTATATATATGCATGTTAACTGCGCGTTTTGTCTAGGGCATTTGTTTTTTTTATATGAATACCGCACCAAACCCGCAAAAAGTCCCAACTGCTCCCAACCAGTGAGACTATGGCATCCCCAATTGGGGAATGTTGTGAGGCTGAAGGAATTGGGGAGGGGAAGGAGAAGTGGAGGAGGAAGGTGGGAAAATTCCTGGCTATTCAGATCTGGTCACCAAACACGGCTAAAAGCCATATCAAGCAACGTTTCAATTCTGAATGGTGGTCTTTCACCAGGGCGATACTGAGAGTATCTTCCACTCTGGTTACAGATCACCCGTTCAGAATCGAAATATTGCTTGAAACGACTTTACCTATATTTGGTCACCGGTTCTGTATAGCAAGGTACTTCCCAACCTTCCTCTCTCCACCCCCACTTCAGCTCCACAATGTACCCTAAAGATGGGGAGACCATAGGCTCGCTGTGCCGTCAGCTATGTTTCACCTTATACCTATATTAATAAGGAGACAGTCTTCGTAGTGTCAGCATGGCTCCTCAAGTATCTGAACCTTCTTCCTATCGAGGTGGGACATTGACACCACAAGTGAATTTGAGTTTCATCTCCTTTTTTTAAATTCTTAACTGCTTACCAGTTAGGTTTTTTTTTTTATCCAATCGGTTTAACTCTTTTTTTATCTGGTGATCAATAACTGTCTTAAAACGTTTTTATTTGTAGTCACACGTTGTAACTTTAGGTTTTCCCATGCCGCATGCCTTCGGTATGTCAGTCGGGGGTTTTTTGTAAAAATGTTTATATACTTCAAGTGCTAGTCATTCTATTATACCTTTCAACTAATCGGATATTAACTCTTAAATAAATTGACCATATTCTACTACCTGGACTGGCCACAACTGTAATAATTTTGTAATTTATTGATTTAAATTTCTTGTATTATATACTATGTTATTTTGAAAATTTGTATGTTTTTTTTGCATTCTATCTATGTACAATAATTATTATGTTAACGGGCAGATATAATTTTTATTAATTGATTTTTAAAAACAGTTTCAAATATGCAATCATATACAGAAGATCTTCCGTTTCTAATGCCGTTTCTTGCAATCTTTGTTCATACAAGTACGTAAAATTTAATATACCAAAATTTATAATAAGCTTAAAGATGTTTTTCTCATTCGTGTCGTGGTTCATTAAAAGCATTAGACTCTTAGTTTTGTTGCAATTGCATTTTTCATGAATTAAAATAAAATAAAAACGACGTGTTGATTTTAAGTTTCTTGTAAATTTTCGTTCATTAATTACTATTAATTTGGTAGAGAAAGAACGGGTAACGGTGAAATTATTTTTTATTATAATTTCTTTATCACAAAAATAATGGTAGCTAATTTACATGTATATTTTTTTAATTCATCACTTGTTATATTATGCACTTTTGTGTTGATATGTATTTTTTTCTGTACCATCGCAATATTATTGTTTGAATCTTTGAATATATATATACAGTGAAACCCGTATTTTACGTCCCCGGATTTAACGTTTTCCGCCAATTACGTGTTTTTATTTCAGTCCCGATGTATTTTAGTACATTTATTACCCGATTTTTACGTTTTTTTCCCGCAATTTACGTCGAAAATATTCAAAATGTGTGATTTACGCGCGCTTGACAATGAGTCGCGCAGAAGACACATGTTTATCTGTCGTGCCGTGATTGGTCGGCCGTACGGCGCGAAACGCCGTGATTGGCCGCCCACTTTCAATTTTAGCTATCTGTGCCGTGATTGGACGCGCACATGACAATGCGCCGGCGCAGTTGTCACATTTTTATATTTTATTGGATCATATTATAGTACCAGTACCTGAAGAAGTGTCATCTGATGAAGAAGAGATAGTGATCCCAACAAAAGAAGAAGCAACCAAGTACATTGAGTGAAACCTATTTTTCGAGCATTGGTGGCATTCAAAACGAAACTTTTAAATGTATATATACAATTGAAAAGGAATTGGAGAAAAAATATAATTAAACAAACTAATCTACATGATTTTTTTAATAATATATGAAATATTTTTTCAATACAAAAAAATTCAACAAATATGATTTTTTAATAAAAAAAAATTATATGTTTTTTTTCAATACTCAACTAATCTACCTACATGTTTTTTTTTATAAAAATAAAATATGTATTGTTTTTTCAACCAAAAAAATTAACAAAGATTATTTTTTTAAAAAAAGTTGTTTTTTTCATTTCCTCCGATTTACATTTTCCCTCCATTTAAGTTTTTTTTTCAGTCCCTTGAAAAACGTAAAATAGGGGTTTTACTGTATATATATATATTTTTTTAACGGGGAGAGGGACGTCCGAGAGTTATTATTTATAAATTCAAAATAATGATCATATTAATGTGCAATACGATAAACATGGTGTTTTTAAAGAGAAAAATATATATATTTTTTTTAATTTGCATGGGCTTAGCATTTATCAAAATAAAATCAGATATATTACACATTTCTGACCATTCTACGCATGTTTTACAAAAACATTTAAAAAGTTGAATATCCTTAAAAAATGCTGTGAAGGTTTTTATTTAACTTGTCGATAAGATAAATTAAAAAAAAAAGAACAGTGTGTAGTTTAAATTTTTCATAAACACTACATAACTTTAATGTATTATTTTTTTTAATGCGGATTATAAATCTTTGGTTAAGTTTATTTACAAAAACGTAACGAGAAAAGATTAAAAATATTTTTGTCCACTTTAAAAATCATATTCATATTTTAAATATTTTGTCAAACATACAAATAGGACGGTCAGAAAAAGTAATATTTCTGATTAGATTTTGATAAATGCTAAGCCTATGTAAATTTATAAAATATTGAATAAATATTTTTCTATTTAAAAACATTATGTTTATCGTATTGCGTAATAATACTATCAATATTTCGAAATAATAAATAATTCCGCTCCGACGTCCCTCTCGCCCTTAAAGATTCCATTCAATCTATGTATTTGATTGTTTGTCTACACTATCATCGCCCCAAAAGCAAAAGGATACTTGTGCAAAGATTGACTTCCGAGTACAACGTGTTTTAACTGTTTGCCGAGTGAAAAAATCATTTATAGTTTGTTTTTCATTATTTTGAAATGAAGTTTAGACCTCATGTGACAAATTTCTTTGAGATTTAAATACAGTACTTTAATACTCGTATAAATGAACAAATGGCGAAGCAAACTGCATTCATAAATCCGAGACGTCGAAACCGCACAGGCGCTATTTTGCTTTTGGGACCACAATATAATACTTATGTTAAAAAAATTTATAAATTAATTAAAAAATATACTTTGTATTCACCACTTTATATATATACATAGATACATGTTTTGAATATATATGTTTTTAATTCATTTATTAATAATGACGCCACAAAGTGAATACCAATCGTTTGAAGAAATTAAAAAAAGAACTAACTATCATGTACAATTATTTTTCAAAACCTTTACTTTGATCCCACTTTTCAATTTAAAATGTTTTTTTTTTTTTTTTAACAAAATTTATCTTTTTTGAGACAAAATAATTTATGCATGGTTTTTATAACTTTCTTCTGAAAATCATTCTTTCTTCACTAAATTATTCTAGAATTTTACTTTAATTATTCTTAAAAAAAAACACTGCCAAATTGTAATTTAACACCTTTGTTAACAAATTATACGCTTTTTGTATTGAAATTTATGTGAATTTTTTTAAAATGGAAATCTTTGTAAAATTGTAAGATATACTTTCCAATTTCGCAGCAATTGGACTGAAAGGCATAAACGCAAACACCAAGACTGAAATGAGGAGTTAGGATAGTTTCACTTAGTTATCTTTGGTAGCTTAATATTATAAAGGTAAATATATATATATCATCTTGAAAAACTGTCTGGAGAAAAAAAGACTTGACAATGTTTGCAGGGGTTTTTAATTCAGCCGAAATAATAAATGAATCTTACCTACCGATAAAATTAATATTTTGTTTCCGTTGATGCCTGGAATCTATTATGAGAGAGAGAGTTTGCTCTTTTGCCTTTCTTATTTACGTTTTGCTCTCTTTTATTCCCTATATTCGCCCTTTTTCTGACTTGCCACACTTTCTCTCTCTAGCGGCAACACTGTAGTGACGCACATTTCAGGTCACGTATTATGTTCTTCCGAGCTGCAGCCTTCAAGGTGATAGCTAACCTCCGGTAAGAGCACCAGAAAAAGCATCAAGCAATTCTCATGTCAGATCTGGAGTGTTGTCATACAGTTTCCTCCATAAAGCGTGATATATTTAGTTGCCAAGTTTTCTAGCAGTTTTCATCACATTGATATTTTATAAATAAATTAGAAAAATAGCTGTACAACCTCGTAATTCAAATAGTCAAGATAAATTTATTTTTTCTTTTTATAACTTCTAGGATAATTGCTTAATGTTCACAGTGAAATCTTCCGTTAGTATAGTTAGCTTAAGGCAAATATAATACGTGTGTTAATTATATTATAGAATGCAATGAACAAAAGTTAAAAGATTGCCATGTTTATATAGAGATGTAAAAAAGTTTGCTTCGACAATTTGACTAACTCGATTATGCTATTCCTCTGTTTTGTACGTCGGTCTTACCAGTTCCTAGTTCATTTTGATATTTATCTGCAATTTGCAGTGAAAACATTAAAACGCTACAGATGTGTTATTTTGCTGTGAAAATTAACATTTCTACTAAATTCAATACTAAACCATTTCCAATAAATCTTATAATGTTTGTAGCGTAAACGTATAAACTTTGGTTGTCTTTTAACTGTGTTCTACCATTAGTAGGTATATAATATACATATTAAATAATAAAGTAAAAACTGTTCAATAAGATTATGTATCACCAAACACCAAACTATGTTTATAAAAGTGTAAGTAAACCATTTTTATATGGATTAATAAATTTGTAATTTTATTATTGACATTCGAAATTTTTTCTGTAAATATTGCTAATGAAATGTTAATTCGAATGCAAATATGAACTTTAACGCAACGTTCCTCGATAATTTTACACTCAATAAATATTATTAGGATATTTCCAAAATTTGAGATGTTTTGTAGGACTAGTATAAAATTATGACAGCACCTTATTGAAATTACATTATTTTTTTACCAATTGTGTCATGTAATGTTGGACAATTTCTTAATTTTTAATGATAATAGCATTTATATGTCATAAGGAAACGTAGAAATGTTAATATGGAAAACACTGGATGGAACTTCAAAGTCACGCATTTCTCTTTTATTCTGTCTTTCTTCCCTCTCCGAAGACAAGTTATGTCAAATCTATCCCACTTTAAAATTATGAATGCGACATAACTTTGCGTAGTATTATTCATTTGCCAATCGAATAACATTTATTTAAGTATTGTACGAACATACTTTAAGGCTCAAAATCCGTTGAGAATGTGATCATTCTGAATCGGTGCCGTAGTGTGTGTTGGCGTTCCACAAGTTAATTCTTAGTCACTTTAGTAAAGTTCACAAGGGTAATAAATGTGATGATTGGCCATGTCTCCCGGTTCCAAAATACGTCTTTCCAAGCTTCTGAGGAGGGTGGGACCACGGCGCTTCGTCATTGAATCGGTATTTTGTCATTCTCTTCACATTTCCGACAGTTATCCGTACCTTCAGCACTAATATAATCTATACGAGAACGTTGTATTGGTCTGCGTCTGTGTCCTGTGATGTTCTTTGATACTTCATCATTACTATTTTTACTTTGGAAACATACTCTTTAAAATATAAAACTAACTAACCATCACGCTGTTTCTCCGCAGGGGTAGGCAGAGAGGATGGACCGCCAAACAACTCGATCTTGGCATACACATTCATACAACGCCTCATACTTTCTATTTTCTAATACCGATCCAAAGTGGCGGGTTGGCACTCGGACATCACAGGTTTAATCCTTTTCAGATCAATTTTAACGATGGGGAGAATTCAAATATTGTCATATTATTCATTGCCGGCAATGTCTTTCTTTTAAAAAAAATAATAATTTTTTTGTTTAAAGTGAAATCTAGTGTTTTCTGTGTTGAGGTGGTACAGGACTTACTCCGATCGTAAATAGATAGATTGTTTTATTGATATTTATCCCGAAGATTTAAAGAAATCCTCCAACTATAATATACTAGTGAAATACTGCACTGTTAGCATATCATTTCACCTTTATAGTTATCATGTTTATTTTGTTCTTTTTGTTATGTTTTCTGTGAAATTTTAATGCATACATCATACTCGTTTGTACCATAGAATTAGAAGTGTACGGGTTGGATATCGATGAAAAAATATCACCGAAACAAGCCCCCAAATAATATTAATGTGCCCTGTGGAAATTATCATTTACAAATCCTATTGCATTACAAGAATATTATGATATAAAGTTTATTGTAATTTTGCTCTGCTAGACTTTGGTATGTCCCTAATCTAAAAATGCTGGCATATTTTTGATTAATAATAAACAATTGTTTAAAATGAAATTTACATTCATGCAAAACCACCTTACAAAAGTTAGTCTTAAATAAATGATAAATCCCTCTGTGGTTGAATTTTGTGCGAGTGTTGTGAACATGATAATTACTTGTTAAATCTTGAGAAAATAGGTTTACTTGAAGATCAGTAATAAATAATCAGAGTGACATATCCTCTGCATTTCTGTCATCGTTGATTTACATATATCCAACCTGCCCCCATTTAAAATCTTGATATATTATTTGTGTTTGAGTATATTTATTTCTATGTTTTTTACTAGCATTAGTTGAACTTATATAATTGCCGTACAGTTTTTGTATCCATTGAAAGAAAATATGATTTACCTCTGCCATTAGCCGATGATTATTTTGAAAACCTTTTTTTCCACGTTTATCGATCATCGGATGGTTACATCAAAAGGTAATCAAAGTGTCATCTGCTGGTCTCGGAAGGTTGTCGAGTTATTAATTTGTGTTAACGTGTATTGCTTTTGTAAAATTGCTTTAATAAACATCTGAAGATAAATTAAAAGCTGTATTTTTATCTATTTATTCTTCACTTAATGTATATGTTTGGGAAAACCTTATGGATATTTTTCAGTATAAACTAATATCCTCGAGGAGCACAAAATGACAACACGTCTGTTTGGCGAAGAATCCATTTATTAACTGTTTGAGTTAGGATACACACAAAGAATATAAAACAAAAGACGATATACGAATGTCACATATTCTCAAAAAGGAAATTGATATAGTTATACAATATGTTGAAGAAGTCCTCAGGGAGAACAGATCCCTCGGTAGACAACCTCCCATAGAGAATCTTGGCCTGGCCAAGTCAGAAGGTTATCTCCGCAACCTGGGGAATGTGCTTCTTCAGACATTGCACTATGTGTCCAGCCGCTTGGCATTCGTCATTGGCCATTTTGTTTATCTTTAAAATAAAATAAAATAATTTTACCTACCAACAAAATTTATATTTTGTTTCCATCGATGCCTGGAATCCATTATGAGAGAGAGCTTGCTCTTTCGCCCTTTTAATTTACGTTTCGCGCGCATTTATATCCTATATTTGCACCATTTTCTGACTTGCCACATTTTCTCTCTCTAGTGGCAACACTGTAGTGATGATAAAATTCTGTTTTTCTACAAAATCTTAAAACCTCACTTTGAAATGTAAAATTGTACAAAAGATACCACCAAGAGGACAGAAGGCAAAAGAGTAAGCAAGACCTAAAATACAGTTGAACGATAAACTTACAACGATCATGGCCATAGCGAGTTTAAAATAGTGCAAAATATAACAGGAGCACAGAATCAATGACATTACATTAATGACATATGTAATGTCTTTGCATAGGATGCAAAAGGGACCTAAATATAATTTTAAATGAAATCATTTCACAATATTTTCATTATTATTAATATTATTTTGTACCGGAAGCACAAAATGATGAAAATGTATTTTATTCGAATTATTACTGAAAACCTACCTCATTTGGTAGACGTAAAATAGTGCAAAATATACCAGGAACACAGAATGCAAAAGAGTAAATAGACCTAAAATATTATTTTTAACCCTTACCACTCCTTTGTCGGGTGCCAGCCGAAATCACTATTTGTACGCTACAACTCCATTGTCGGCTGGCTGCCGACAAGATAAGACATGCCCTCGTGGTGTATTTTCGTGCACAAAACTTGACATATGACGTTGTTTCTTGTGATTATTCGATAAAAAACATTTAAATTCATGTTTTAATAAGATTTTGACTGTTTTCTGTTTTTGTTTTACTATAAAATAACCTTTTTGTAACTGCCTATCAATAAATTAATATTTTGACATTATTTAAATTAGAGTTGGCTGACAACAAATATTAAAAACATAATGGAGTGGTAAGGGTTAATAAATCATTTCACAATATTTAATATTTTGATTTTTGTTATCTCAGCACAGAATGCTCAGAAGATATTTTATTTTAATTATTACTGAAAACACCTCATGTTATATAGGTATGTAAAATAATACAAATCGGCAGCACAGATAGCAAAATAATTGTCATTAAAATTCAGTAGAGTTTCAAACTAATTCCATAAAGTGAATATTTATGGAAATCGACTAGGAGCACAAGAGCTTGAAGTGGTAAAACATTAAAAAAAATATACGCCTGCCATATCTCATTCAGGCAATCTTTTAACACATTGCAAGAGTAAGGCACTCCAGTGAAAAATATAACGGCTTTAAAAATATGTATTCATATAGATCAGATCAAACACTGATTCTGAATATATAACTTTTATTACATATAGAATTATTATATATAGAATTTATAAATCGTTATTTAAAAGTGAATAAAAAATCATCTCATCAAAACACCTTGTTATGTTGGTACCATTGCATTTGGAACATCTGACGTCATGTGCGCATTCTGTTTTTTGATTAGTATGGACATTTTTGTTTTTCACTTTTGTTTTGTATTATAAATATGTTTTTTTTTTTGGTGAATTTTAAATTTGGGTGACTTTAAGCTCTGTAATAAGGAACTCCAGTCCATTTTTAAAAATTTTTTTTATTAATGTTGTTATCCTAACTTAATTTTCTGCTTATTTAATTTTTTTTTAAGTTCGTTTTCACGGTTAAAATAATTCTTAAAGTTTCAATTTTTTAAATCCCACCAAAACACACAAAATCTATGGCTTGTTGGGTGTGACATCACACGAGCAGTCGGATTAGCGATTCAATAGACGGTAATTGATATTATATGGATTGCATACAAAACTTCAAGAACTTTATACTCAAATTTAACTGCTTTTAATTGAAGGAAACATTGTAGAATATCAGCGTCTTGTTACTATTGTAGGTGCATTGTACCAAAGTGCAAAAATACATTCATATCCGCAACTGATTATCGCAAATTTATCAGCGTTCAAAGAAAGTCTTTTAAGTCCTTTAATGCTTTAAATTATGTTTGAAAGGCAAATCAGAATCGCTTGCCTTAATAGCTTCCATCAGTGTTCTACGCATGCGTGAAAACTGACACATGCGCATCTGTGAATCTGTGAGCCGGTGACAGCAGTAGACAGGTATTAACATAAATAGGTTGAATAAATTAAATAGTTTTGAACTTTAATGGCTTGAAATAAAAATAAATATATTATGCATTGTAAGAAATAATAGGTTTGAGGTATCATTAGAAATCCTCCACTTCCAGAATAACTGAAGAAATAATCACCAAAGTGCCAATGACGTTGTTTTATGCAAGCGGTATAGATTATTAAGTAGACAAATTCGTTAAAATTGTTATGAATTTTCAAGCAAAAACCCTCAAGTAGTCGCAATAAGCAAACATAATTATTTTATGAGCAAAATGAACACTGCAAACAGCGAAATTATAAGCCATAGATTATAAAAAGCGGAAAAAAACCTTATCTAGTTATAGTTGGGCTCGAAAACTGCATGTGTGACGTCAGAATCAGTGGTACCAACAGAACATGGTGTTTTGATGGTACGGTTTTTAATTCACTTTTATTTAACGATTTATAAAATCTATGTATAATTATATAGAATGAAAGTTATATATTCAGAATCGGCATTTGCTGATCTATACGAATATATATTTTTAAAGCCATTATATTTTTCACTGGAGTTCCTTCTTGTTCAATATAAAAAAAAAAATTTATTTCACTATTATTAGTGAAATAAATTAGAGTGTTCATGAGCAAACCAATTATCAATACGGATATTATGATAACGTTAATGGTCAATACTATTATTATTCTTTGAGTTAAAGCTTCTAAAAAGGTACATAAATTTATTACTTATTTTTAGTTATGGTTTACTATGAATAAAATATAAAATTATGAACGGTAAAGCTCATCCTTGTTTTGACATTTGACATTCTAACCTCCAGCCATAGATTTGGATCTCTTTGGGCTTTGAAAAATTGAAAATTATTTTAACTATGAAAACTAACTTTAGAAAAAAAAAAGGAATATACTGGTATTTAAGTTTGAAAGTCGATAAAAAGTTGATAACAAAAATTGGACTGGAGTTCTTCATTGTGTTTAGCGGGCATTCTATTTGCTCCTTGGCAAGGAATAAGGCCACTACACACAGATGAGATTTAAAAAAATTGCTACTCCAATGTTGATGAGAAGAAAGGAATACTAATAATTAGTTAAAATCTTACCTCTTTATCACATTCATTGGATATCTCATTCATCCTCCTAATTTTCCCAGGCTGAGCGAATATAAACGGAGTTACAGCAAACATGAAGCCTTGTTTTGAGAATGATTTTCCTTCCATTATTCCTGCCTGTAAATACAAACCGATTTTCTGATAATTTTACTGTATAAACACCACACAATAGTTCCAATGCCCGGTCGCTGGAATTATGACGTCCCTAATTGGAGAATGTTGTAAGGCAGAAAGAAATAATTTATTTTATGTATGGACACATCAATGAAGCAAGACTGCTCCTATGACGATACTCCCTTGAAGAGTTGTGGCGAATACAGTGTAGACCCTACTATTAAATTGCCAGGGTTCTCTCTCCCTCGGAAGACGTGGACCTCAACATTAAACAGTCACAGCTGTTTTGCGAATATGATGCATAGAGGCCTAAAGGATTCCGAACTTGGTGAATATGTCCCCTTCATCAGTTTCCCTATGGCACATCTGTGCTGAATCAAGTGAGCCTCAATACCGTCAACTGGCTGAATAACGCCATCATGACCTCCACCATACGAACAAGAAGAATGAAGCATGTGTTGCACATATCTACAACCACTGGACCTAGATTTAACAGTAAGTCAATAATTAATTGCATAAATATACAGCATCGCGCAGTGCAGAGACGTAAAGTGCCAGGCACGGCGCCTACATTATCTATGAACACATTCACGGATGTAATGTGAATACTCCCTTCTGTGCTGTGTCTGCCACTGTACGTGTTTGCACTACACAGTGCCGGTAGATGTAAATAGACTTTTAATATTGTACCCTGCGAATAAGTTACCAATACCTTGTCAAATATGCAGGCCAACACGCAAGATGCTTTTTTCTGGAATGGGGGCCCCTTTTTCAGCGTGTTAACTTCCTCAATAGTGGCTCCAACCGTCTTCATGCAGGCCTCCCCTAGTTTAGACACTCCTTTCTTCATGGCATTTGTTAGAATCCCTGATTGAAATATTCAACAGTATTGAAAAAATAACTAGAATCGTTATTACCGAGTTCATATTAGAATTTCAGTCATTACCACAAATCATTTCAAACATGCTATTATTGAATTAATTCTAAGTATTCTTATTTCGGACAGACTTTTATAGCGTAAAAGGCACGAGAGTCCAGCTGCCCAAAGCGAGTAAGCTTATAACACCAAGGAATGAAGTGGAAGTATGAAATAGAGGACAGAAGGAGAAAAGTCAATTGAAAGGACCTTGTCTCAATTATTTACAAAATATTTACTTACTTTCTCCATGAACTAAACTCAGCAAAGTTGAAAACAAAAATATACACACATAAAGTCTCATTTTGGACTTATTTTTTAACATTAACCTGAGAATCTGTTGTAAAACTATACAGCCTCCGTGTTGAAAGCCTATTGAATGGAAAATTACTGGACAGGATAAGATAGCGATCACCATATCAAATCTGGTAATCAGATTGAAATATTTCGGTTTCAGCCGGATGGCTCTGAGTGGCAAATAATTTGGGTCTGAAAATATTGGTAGAGTTAATCGGAAGCCACGATGTTATCAAAGTAATATTTGTACAGCTACATGGCCAAATAAATAACCTGGTAGTGAGGTTTTCAGGTAAAATCTCTTGGAAGTATGGATTTTTGTCTGTACAAAACATTTTATTAACTTGGAGTATTCCGCTTTACATAAAATAATATAGTGAAGTCCCGCTGGATGACAGTAATAATATCTAACTAATTTATATAGAGCTATTTTTATAAAATTAATATCATATCAAGGGTGCTTGAAAGTACCAAGGTTTTATTACTCCATTTTTACGTGGGGTGCGGTCCTTATTGACAGATTCCTATGTGCATTGCTGAAAAAATATTTATTTTATTAAATTATTTAAAAATTATAATTGTAACACAAAATAAGAATTTCTATGTCACAGCTTCTGAGGCATGCAATAAAATTCTCCACTAGATATATTTGTATAGCTTTGGACTAGCACCATTCCTGTGGCGATACGTCAAACTAATTGTTTATATAGATTTGTTATCAAACAATAATGAGTTTTTTAGGGCCAGTTTTTTAAACGAACTACCATATTTCTGTTAAGTAATGAATCGTTTTTCGTTAACGGACCGTTATCCGTTCGTGACCTGTCATCACTTTCACTTCTAGATGTGGAATCTATTTCACAAATGCAAATTATGTATCGTCTTTATTAAAATAGTGCACTGTTTCAAATAAGCGATCGTCGGGCAACAACTAACAGCTGTCAAACAACCGATAATATGACGAATTTTTATAAAACGGTGAAATCGGGCAGTAGTCCAAATATTAGTTAAAATGGTATCAAGCGTTGCAACCGTCCCTTAATGTACAAACATATTTCCTCGATTAGTTTTGGGGATATTATGCTGTGTTGCGCTTCCTCCATACTTTGGATTTGTTCCTAAAGTGCTGGGAAGACCTAAAACGCATCGAGCACGTCTAATTACGGGAGCAATTGAAATTCACAAAAATCTATTAATACTAATAGGGATGACGGAGCTAGGCTTAATAGTTCTTGGTATCCGGTACTTGACAGTTACCCCAAAACTAAATGCCGGAAACCACATTAATTATACTAATTATTATTATACTGAAATAAAGCCCTAAGAGGATTAACGGGCGCAACACGGTATCACTTCTACATATATAAACACACATTTCACCACAATTTACATATCTGCCCTGATGATGGACACTGTAATGCTGTCCGAAATGTCGGTTAAAGGAGGAGGAAGCGCAGCATGGCATATCGCAAAAACTAATCAAGCAAATACTTTTGGCCATGAAAATCTGAAATCATATCTACATACATATTAGTTACTCGAGAACATCCACATACACAATCTTTCTTGCTAAAATCTGTTATGCTAACTTCTCTGTTTTATTTTGTAATATTTTAAAAATAATTAAGGTAAAACATATTTCAAAGCAGGACCAAGAATTAATATTAGTGCAAGACAATGCCAGTGTGTGATGAGGAATTCCAAAGAGATTTTATACATTTTCATGGAATAGTGCAAAATACTATAGGTATCATGCATTTAGCTGATGTTATCACAAATTTAAATCATGAAAATATTTGTACAAGCTAATGATCGAAGGAAAAAATATTCATAATGCATTTAAAATTACCTTTACATAGAATAATGTATAGGAGCACCTAACGATTAATATGTGTTTTTATCAATGAAATGGCTGACCGTGTATGTTGTTATTGAAACTGACAAAGCATTGATCCATGACTGTTGTTAGTTGTTATTGTCAAACATTGGTGGGCCAACGGAGAGAGCAAAGGGCAAAAGAGCAAGCTCTCTCTTTCATAATGGATTCCAGGCTGATTACGTCTAAAAGGGATCGAAATGACAATCTAGTCTCCTTTAATGGAAGCAATCTTCCCAACAAGCCCTCCATTGACATGCTTGGTGTAACCTTAAGTGATCAGCTCAGGTATGGGGTCTCCATCGAAACCCGAGTAAAGTTAGCCTCTCAGAAGCTGGGCGTATTGTACAGAGCCCGCAGATACTTTAATAGTACACAACTGCTGACCCTGTACAAATCGCAAGTGCCCCCCATTGTAGAATTTGGCAGCCACCTCTGGTCAGGAGTCCCAAAATATCTGAAAAAAAACCTTGACTCTGTGCAGAAACGGGCGGTCCGTTTGATAGATTCGCCTATCTTAACAAATGGGTTGCAATCTTTGGAGCACAGGCGTCGGGTGGGAATGCTGTCCTTGTTCTACCGGTATTTTAATGGAAGATGCTCTGAGGAACTAGCGTCATTGATCCCTTCGGCACCGGTGCATAGTCGGGAAACACGCCAAACGCACGCCCAACATTTGCATACGGTTGACATTTGTCACATGAGAACGGGTCGCTTCTACGACTCGTTCTTGTATTCAACAACTCGGCTGTGGAATGATCTGCCGGCCTCTGTGTTTCCTCCATCCTATAACATGGGTCTCTTCAAGACCCAAGTTCACTCCTTCCTATCCTCTAAAAGATCCTCCACACAGCATCCCCAAAGATGATATAGGCCTTGAAGGAAATTGTTTCCTCCTTGGTCTCCTGTGTGGAGTTACTGTAAAAAAAAAAAAAAAAAGGCAACGATGGAAACAAAATATTAATTTTATTGGTAGGTGAAATTTTTTTTATTATTCAAGGTGTGTTCAAAAGAAAAGATGAATTTTGAATTTTCGCAGGCTGTGTACATTCGATTATCGATTTTTTTTTTTATGTTGGTACACATATGTTTATCATATGTGAGCATTATCAGCCATTTTGGATTAGTGGTTTGTTTTTGACAACTGGAAAGGTTAGTCACGTTTTGTGTGTTCTTCGATTTTTTACTTTTTATTATTTTAGTAAAAAATAGATAAACATCGTTTTGGATTTTTTGAAGAAATGCTGATAAGAACATAGAAAACAAAACAAATCTAAAATTTCACTTTAATCAGACTGATGATGCCCCAGAAAACGGCTATCAAGTTCCGACCAAAACTAGGAAATTCCTCCATAGGATTAACAATTATTAACAATTTTTTTCTAAAAAGATTCAATTTTTTTTGAAGAAGAAATGCTGATGAGGACATAGAAAATAAAGCAAATCTAAAATTTCACTTCAATCGGACTGATGATGCCTCAGAAAACGAACCTATATAAAAAATCGAAAAACACCCAAAAACGTGACTAACCTTTCCAGTTGACAAAAACAAACCACTGATCCAAAATGGCTGATATAACATATGATAAACATATGTGTACCAACATAACAAAACCAAAAAAAATCGATAATCGAATCTACACAGCCTGCGAAAATTCAAAATTCACCTTTTCTTTTGAACACACCTCGTACGTAGTTTTTAATTAACCTTTGTAACACCGAGCTTCTATGGTCTAGAGATTCCGTTGTGTGCCAAAGGTAAATCTGCATGCGGCCTGCTGTGCACCGGCGTATAATCATAGCGAGTCTATTTTCGTAATAACTTATTTGTTTCTTGCAAAATTATGTTTTTGTAAGTTGTTCCCTCTTACCAGGTAATGTTTTCATATATTTATAAAAATTGCGTATATCTATCATTAGTAGTTTTCACAGAATAGCTACGTGTATTCAGGTGACGATGTTTGCTAGCAGTGACTGACATGTTGTGCCGAATGGTAAATATTACAAAGGGATTCGCTAAAAAACCAACATCCGGTCAGAGATCACTCGGTGCTCGTCCGCGGCTCGGCTCACTGTAATGATGAACATTTTTGAACATGTTCACTGCTCAAAGTCGCCAACATTACATTTTGAAATTACCATTCTGTTTGGTATAAAGAATGACAATAATAATAACAGACTGGACTAAATGTGTCAAAGTGCATAGAAGTAAACAATGTTTTTAAAAAACTGTTTAATCTCTAAAAGCTGTTGCTTTTCTTCAGTTTCGAAAACTTATCAATCAGCCGTTATAAATTAGTAAATAATAATCTAGTAGTAAATAAAAAGAATCTGAAAACAAATATGCTTAAACCGCAATAAACAAAAGATGAGCTTAGACAACACAGACATGTGAATATTTATTTATTTGTAATACATAAATCATTAGTAAACCAGACATTAGTTACAATGAAACTCTCTTAAGAAGTTTTCCAAGGGACCGTAAAAAAAAGTTCTTATGCGGGAAAACCTTATGTGGGATAGATTGGGCTGTTTTTTTTCGAATTCAGTCTTCACGGGACCAAAAAAACCAAACTTCTTAAGCGAGTTTCATTGTAGGTATATGCACTAAACTTGCCAAAATATGTACAAATAATGCCAAAATATAGACATGCCTAAAGTATTTGATAAAACAGGAAAATGTCTTTTGGAACCGGCAAAAGAAAAAGATCATGTGTTTGTTTAGCTCACATTTGAAGAATAAAATGGCTGAAATATGCTTTAATGACGAGAAATATGAATTATTCAATGCATATAATTCGATGTCTACAATAAGATATTTATCACAAAGCAATTCACTAAAAAGGGATTAGCACAACATATTGGATTTCTTATGAAGAACAATTTAGAAAATGTATTCATGATTAATATATTAACCGCTTCTGTGCCAAGAGCGAGATTACTCGCATTCTTGGCCGTGCCCAGCAGGCCGGCTATAGAAAAAGAGCGAGTATTCTCGCTCTGGTTTGAGCCTCTGTGTCATGTCACGTCCCGTTTTTTTGGTTAATTTAAAATATGGAACACACAGAGACATCTATTGGGATAATTTTGTAGTACTTCACTAAACAGACGAAATTACAGTTTTCTGATATTATCGATTTTACAGAGATCTACCCACGAGCTTCGTTTGACAGAAGACAGAGTCACTAAAATAGGGTTGTCAGTTTTCGCGGGTCTATTGTCGATATCTGATGCGCGTCAATAAGTTTATTATAATTTATTGATTTTTGTTAGTTTTTGATACTTGTGCGGAACAATTATCAATTTTTTAACTTGTTTGTGTGTTTTCTGTGTTGTTTGTACATTTGTTTACCGTTTTTTTCGTGTTTCAACTCTGCTCTGTGTGTTTTCTGTGTTTTTGATTTACGTAAATTGGGACATTTATTTAGCCGACAATGGAGAGTGAACCAAATACATCTGGACATGAACAATTGGATGAAGATTTCATGGAAGATGCCGGCCGTACTCCGGATTCCGATGACAGTGATGTTGATTTTGAGATTGGTGATGACGAACAAGATTTTCCTGATATATCTCTGATCGACGAATCCACGCCAGTTTTCGATTGGAAAACTGATGATTTTATTCCCAAAATTAATACTTTCGATTGTGCAAGTTCAGGTTCCAATATTGAAAATGTTGGAACAAGGGAAGTAGACTTCTTCAAACTTTTCATGTCTACTACCCTAATGAGTTACATTTGTGATGAGACAAATAAGCAGTACCAATATGTAAAGAGCAACTGCAATGAGTTGACTTGGAGGCTAAAACAATGGACTGACACAACAATTGAGGAACTATACATTTTTTTGGCTTTGTGTCACTTGATGGCCTGCAATTCGAGAAATAAAATTCAAGACCACTGGTCAACTGACATTCTACTTTACTCCCCCATATATTCAGATACCATGTCTCGAAATAGATTTCAAATAATCCTTCGCATGCTCCACTTTAGTGACAATACTCAGCAAGCAGGTGGGGACAAAATGTTCAAAATAAGGTACATAGTGGATAATTTTAAAAAAAAATTTGGAGAGTACATGTTTCCTTACATGAATATTTGCATTGATGAAAGTTTGCTTCTATTCAAAGGCAGACTGTCATTTAGGCAATATATTCCATCAAAAGCAAGCCGTTTTGGGATTAAATTTTTTGTACTGTGTGACTGTGCTACGGGATATGTTCTGAACTTCATTATTTACACTGGGAAAACGACAGAATACGTACCACATCCACATGTAGGCATATCAGGGAGCTTAGTCATGACACTCATGGAGCCATATTTAGATCGGGGACATACACTGTACATTGATAACTGGTACACTAGTCCTCTTTTACTCCAAAGGCTCCATGATCGGAAAACGAATGCTTGTGGTACTGTAAGAAGAAACCGAAAAGGTATGCCAAAGTTCACTGAAAAACTGAAGAAGGGGGAAATGAAAAATTTTCATACCGACACCCTTTCGGCCCAAATTTGGAAGGATAAAAGGGAGGTTTGTATGCTCACAACTCTTCATCCACCTATTCTAAGCGAAACAGGCAAAACCACATACCGGAATGAACCAATAATCAAACCTGAAAGTGTTCAAGACTATAACAAGAACATGGGTGCAGTTGACCAATCTGATATGGTTTTGTCGAGTGTCCACTCATCGCGGAAGACAATGAGGTGGTATAAAAAAATATTCTTTCACCTAATGGACCTAGCATTACTGAATGCCCATTTACTTCACCGACAAAAAACAGGAAAACGTATGCCGCTAGCACAGTTTCAGATGGAGGTGATAAGGCAACTGATTCAACAACATAAACCTAATATACCCACGAAATGTGCCCATAGGAAAAGAAAGGCGGATCTGCCATCACGTCTAACCGAAAGGCACTTTATGGACAAACTACCTCCAACTGCAAAAAAAGCAGCACCTACGGCCAGATGCGTAGTATGCCTATCAAAAAATAAAAGAAAAGAATCGAGGTATCACTGCAAGCAGTGCAAAGTGGCTCTCTGCATTGAACCGTGTTTCGAACAATACCATACATTAGAAGACTTTTAATTTTATTTTCAAAAAAAAAAAAAAAAGAAAAAAAAAAAGAAAAATATATATATATATATTTAGTTTACAATTTAAAAAAACAATCGATCTTAATAATAGAGTCTTTTAATTAATTGTTAATATTTTTCTAATGCAAGTTCCCATATTTCTGTGACAAGTTGTGGCAACCCTGACATTTTCTGAAAAATTAAAGTATGTTTATCTAAGTGAAGGGAAGCAAATACGTCGTACATTGAATAAATTTGGTAAGTCATTTAAATATCCTATCAAAGTGTAATGTTTTTAATTGATAAAAATAAAATTTAAAAATGATTTATTTTGATTAAAAATTCACGGCCTGCTGTGCACAGCTACAGTTCTACCTACTGGCATTTAAAAGGTTAATGTACTTAGATAATTTATTGTTGACCTTATTCTGAATCAACTATAAATAATGCAAACTTTTTAATAGTCAAACAGCAATATAAATAAAAAATATTCTATATAATACACAATCTAATAATACGACATTTATTGTCGGAAGTAAAAAATAGCAAACACAATTTTTAAAATTTGCAATGTCTTCATAATATAAATATAAATAATAGTGTGTTTTTTCTTTTAATAAACACAATGCCGATCCAATATTATTTACATTTCTGTTTTTTACAGTACATTATGTCATTTTTACATATTGACATTTTGATCCCTTGGAATAATAGGGTTCCATCCACTGACGTAAGAATTGATAGACTTGCCCTTAGTTCTCTGCCGTTCACGTTTGTTTCGCGTTTTTTTGACTGCGGTAAGAAAATTACAAAACATTTATAAAAAGGGTCAAACTAAAATATTCAGTTTTTGTAAGCAGGCCAACGCTTTCTACTTAGTTGATGTTTTACTTAAATTGGCGGCATGCCTAGCTCGCCCCCCTTATTTCGGTTTCTTCCCCTTGCGTGTTAAGGCGTCTCTATGTATTATTTGCTCTGTGGTTCCATCGAACACGGCAATGTTATACGATAATTAACTCTAAAGTAGATCTCTCTAGAGCCCATTATTGCATGACGTTGGAGTGCTGGATGGAACCTTGTTATTCCAAGGGGTCGATTTATCATATGAGAATGTGTCACTTCTCATGATATGCCGGTCTGTGTTTCCTCTCTCCAACATGGGTCCCTTCAAACCTAGGTTCAATACTTCCTTTCCTCAAAAAGACATACCACACAGCATCCCCAAAGATGAAATAGGCCCCGAAGTACATAATATCCCTCAGGATTTCCAGTGTGGAGATAATAATTTTAAAAAAAGTTGATTGCGAAATGGTTGCAGATTATACTTTTTTTGTTCTTATCAAGTTAAGTTCACATCTACCATCGTAGGTCTGACATTCTGACAATGAAGCTAATTTTAGAGAATGGTAAATATGTATTCAACATCACGGATAACTGCTGCCAACCTTACGCTGTTTCGTAGCTATGACAGAAAAATTATAGTTTTTACGTTATGACTTTATTACACAGCATATTTTTGTTTTGTATTTTTTAAATGTTGCCAGAAAATTTAACCAAAAAGTTATATTTTCATTTGAGCACTTAATTAAATTCGCTTTTTGGCTGGAATGTTAATTTAAGTTATGACAAAATAGCATTTTGGCTCTGACAAATTAATGTCTAGAGTTGTATACGTACATTCACATTAAAGACAACGTACAAAATATGTAATGCTATAAAAAATAAGAAGCAAAATTAAAAAAAAATATATAATATGTATAAGTAGAAAAAAAAAATTGCATTTGAGAAAAAATACTGGCCTTGCTTAAAGAATCTTATTTTAATATTTAACTACCTTTAAAATAGAATAGGGACATAAAATAGATTCTAGTTAGTTTAAGGTTAAATGAAACGTAATATGCACTCACAGATGGCACCAATTTAAATATTGTAGAAAAAATACTTTTAACACTTAATGCTTTTAAATAATGAGGTGAATTTCTTTGTTGGCGAGTGTACATACGGAATATGAAATGAAATGATATAAAAAAATACTTTCAATTTTATGCTTGTTATGTCGAGAATTGTTTAATATGTGAAATAAATAATTGAAATTTGATAAGTAATTTCTTTAATGATTTCTGCAGAATTTAGTCATAGCAAGATTCGATTTACCAAGTTCACTACAAACAAAATTTAAGGATCTATATAAATACATACATATTTATGAATACAAACTATATTCAAATGATTCTGATTGGGACCGATAGCAGAGAACGAGTTAATATATTAATGAGAAATTAATTATCCATACATCTTATCTTTTGGACAACTAAACAGATAACTTTGTGAATCGAACAAACAATCTAATTTAATTAATCCATACATATACATCTGTGTCAACAAAATCTACATTAGGAATGCCACCAACAGATAAATTTGACCATATGTTGTATCAGTACCTTGGCTAATGGAATGGAAAATATAATATTGCCATAGACAAATTTGACCATCTGTTGTATCAGGTACCTTGGCTAATGGAATGGACAATATAATATTGCCATAGATAAATTTGACCATCTGTTGTATCGGTACCTTGTCTAATGGAATGGACAATATAATATTGCCATAGATAAATCAAATAGAAGGCGGTAAAATAATTTAAAAATCGGTCATTGAAAGAAGTGGTGTTATAGGTAAAAACATGAAATTGATTTTTATACCTAAACCATGCAATTTAACAAAAAAAAATCTAAAATCAGAGAAAGAGGCAACAATATTACAGACCTCACATATCTAAAAGTCAATAAAAAATCAGAGTAGGTATTTACATATATTATGAGGATTATAATGTACCTATTACAATTTTTGCACTTTTTTAAAATTCAATACATAACATAATAATTCAAGATGATTAAAAGTAGGGAAAAAATAAGAAACCTAAGAAATGAGATCAAAGTTGTAAAAAGTTATGAAAATTCATTTGCACCTTTAAATTAATACAAATTTACTTCTATGGACTACAAAAAATAGCATTAAAAATAAAATATTCAGTTCATTCATTTTACAATAAATTAATGACTTTATATTTTTCAAAAATATAATTTTTAAAACATGTGTACATATACATTTCACTATAGATTTTTTTTTAAAACAATGTACATAATTTGGACAAAATCCCAAGTTTGATAAAAAAGGGAGCAATCCAAATAAAATTTGCAATATCTGACAATGTCAATAATAAGTTATTGAATTGATATTTTAAAAAATTAATTTAAAAATATTAATGATAAGAATGTATGTATACACTTCACAAGAATATACATATACATAAGGGACAAATGAATATATGTATATGTATAAATTAATAAATGAACTAAAGTAATTTTTGTACACAAAACCTTGTAATGTAGCTTTGGTTTATCCTTTGAAACGCCGAGCTCCCGTGGCCTAATGTTTCCGTAGTGTGCCAAGAGTAAAATTTTGCACACGCCGCGCCGTGCACTGGCTGAGTCTATTTTCATATTAACTTGTTTAGATATTTATAAAAAATGTATACACACATCTATTATAAGCAGTTTCCCCAGAATAGCAACTTATATTCTACATACAAAAAGAAAGAATGATTTTACATTGCTCATCGGATTCGCTGACGTTCAACAGATACAGATTTTGGGTATCCGATGGGCAATCTCGGCACCCTAGAAGTTAAATAATTAAAAAAAAACATGTTTTATATGTAACGTAATTTGTTAAATATTCACCGAGAGTAATTTATAAAAGACTAGCTGATGTGTACCTGGCCTTGCTCGGGTTTATATAAAGTTATGATGTTGTGAATTCTCGCTAGTCATTAGATTAATTGATTTGACAGCGAAAGTAACTATCTCTAAACAAAGAAACCATTTGAAAATTTTATTTCATTCCAAACGTTAATTTTTTCAAAACATATCTAAATAATAGAGTTCTTATGTAGGTACCTACTCGTGTTTTCCATTTTGAAAATATTCTACCCAAAAAAACCTTCTTGTTTTGAATATGCAATCTGTGGCTAACCAGAGTGTTATATCCATGGGATAACCTAAATAAAACATGGTGGGTTCAATGTTTTTCATACTAATTTTAAAAAGTTATAGCAACAGTTTTACATATTGGATTTCATTCAAACTACTTTCTAAACCTTCCTGGCACTAATAAGAACAAACTGTGCTATTTTCAGCGAAACCAGTCCAGTGATTTTCGAGAACATCGAGGACAAAGAAACAAACAAACAAACCTACATTGATTTTTATATATATATAGATATAGATTATAAGTGAGTAATTTTTGTACATACCTAATGTATATTAAAACTGGAATGATATTATAGGTTACCTTTGTTTGCTATTTATAAATGTTACATGCGAACAAAGAAAAGTGAAAACAGGCTCCCTTACCATTAGAGATTTTATATTAATTATTATTTATAATACATACATATATTATATACTAGCAAAAATAATAAATTACATACATACATACAATAATTTACTTTGGTTTTTCATTAAATTTAATCACAGATTAAAATAATAATCCTTATATTACAGACAACTTTTTTTGTTTTGTTTATGGCAACATTGAAATTATTATAGTCAATGTGATTATGCTGAAGGTGGCGGTGTTGTCATGTAATTAGGTTGAAGACAAGCCCTGAGAAAGTGAAGCAAGGCAACATCGAGCAGGTTGAACATGACATCTCTATTGATGAGGGGATTCTCGATTGACATTATGAGCATTTTTAACGCTGCGGCAATCTCTTCTCTTCCGAATATGGTGAACAGGATCTCTGTAAAATACATAAACATTTTTATTAATTATTTTAAATCTACATACATAGATAATTGAAGCGGTTGCACTGTTGCAAGACCACACAGTTTAATGTCAAGATCATCACAGTTGTTACGTTCTCCCAACAAAGGTTCCCTTTCCTCATTTAATCTGCTTCACAAAAAACTCCAATATGGGATTGCCATAGTCTTACAAGCGAAGACAACTGTGATTTTTACTCAGGCCTCCATGGGCGAGTGGTTAAAATCCTCGACTACGAATCCGGAGGTCGCAGGTTCGAATCCCGTCGTAAATTTTATTTATATACATAATTAGTCAAAATGTGTTATTTAACATACATATTCTTATCACAGCTTACCGGGAATTTTCTGGATCAAAGCATCGCTAATCTGTTGAGCCTGTATGTCCAGGAGTGGTTCTTCCACCTCTATCTTGACAGGAGCACCCTCCCAGTGTTTGGACAGGCTCCGGAAGTTACAGATAATAAAGTCTCTCAGCCAGAAGTTCAAGGTGTTCAAGTTCTCACGGAGGATTTCTTCAACAACATCTGAAATAAAAGAAACAATCATCAAAATATTCTGATCATATTGTATGTACCTCCTTACCTCACGCAAACATTTTTTATGTAATTTGAAGAAATTCGATTTGTGTGAAAACAAATCATTTAATTTCGTAAATCTGAATCTGACAGGCCGGCTGTGGCGGTTAAATGTGGTAAAATATAGATTTACACGGTTATACATCGTCCTAATTCGTATTACTATTTCGTAAATCTCAATATGAAAGGCCGGCCGCACCGGTTATCTTGGAAACTTCGATTTACACGGAAACTTATTATTTTTACGAATTTACTTCGAATTTTTTATTTAACTCGACTTTTGGGCGATTTTCTGATTATATTTTTATAAAAAATTATGGAATTAACGGAGTTCTACTGTATAATTGTAAAAATATTTAAATTACTTTTAAACCATCCTCCGTGTATTACTTTCCTAGTATTAATAGTATTTTTATATTCCTACAAAACCTATTAACACACAATCTATGTACCATAAAGTACTAGATCTTAAAAAATATATTTATTGAATGTGTAGGTATCATTCCTTTCGACAAATAATATTTCTTGCGCGCTGGAATCATACCCGCATCTACACGTTTCCGCCATTATACTCCCACAATGGTGGGTGATGCGAGCCATCTCACTCGGTCGAACTCATAAGCTGCGTGCGGGGGTAAGTAAAGTAACTATCTCCAAATAAAGAAACGTTCATTTGAATATTTTATTTCATTCCAAACGTTTATTTTTCCAAAATATATTTAAATGATAAAGTTCTTAAGTAGGTGCCTACTCGTGTTTTCCATTTTGAAAATATTCTACCCAAAAAAACCTTCTTCTTTTGAATATGCGATCTGTGGCTAACCAGAGTGTTATATCTATGGGCTAACCTAAATAAAACATGGTGGGTTCAATGTTTTTCATACTAATTTTAAAACGTTATAGCAACAGTTTTAAATATTGGATTTCATTCAAACTATTTTCTAAACCTTCCCGGCACTAATAAAAACAAACTGCTATTTTCAGCGAAACTGGTAGAGTAATTTTCGAGAACATCGAGGACAAACAAACAAACTTACATTGATTTTTATATATATAGATGTAAAAATGGAATTATAATGATAAAATGCGTGGGGTAACTGAGTCACCCCCTCATGGCAATGCAAGTTTTGTTTTGCATCTTGGTATGTCGAAGGTTCACGTGAATTTCCTTTCCGATCTCCCGATTACTCACAGATAGCCGAGGAAACTGATAATGGTTATCTGGTAATATTGTACCCATAGATACACAAGAGAAACTAAGGGATATATGACATGGAAGCTAGCCGATTGTCGTCGAGCTACATCCAAACTGCACGGACCATCAAAGCTGGGGAACAATTAAAGTTAAGAGTTTAGTGTATAGGTAGAAACAAAGGTGGGGCGCCGCTAGGCGTAAATGTAATTTGCAGTAATATGGGTGAACAATGTTGGCGAGAAGCATTGCGCGTGCGGACCATCTCCTTCATTTCTGTTACTCTGATTGTAACCCTTCATAGCTTCTGAATTAAATAATAATAATAATGTAATATTAGTTGATTGTTTACCTGCCAAGGCGACACTGGTGCACTTGACGACGGCATCCTTTTGCAAGGATCCTCCCAGGATGACGGAGACCAGCTCCATGCACATGTGGTACAGCGGACAGCCGCTTATCAGCTCTGACTCTTCTACAAATATACAACAAATCAATAAGTCTAAAATGAAGAACTAAACACGAATCATCATTGAATAGTTTTTATAGCGCCGTTTAGAAAAAAGAGTCACCTCGAGATTCTTTTTTGACACTTCGATAATTTTATCAATTTGTTAAATTAATATGTACATAATATGGTTTGATGAATTTGACTGATCTGACGGTCCGGTAAGGAATCCACATAAACCTCATGCGTGATACCGACAGCCCGCCATGCCATATTTTTTTTTTATGAGATACCACAAAAGAGTCCCAACTGCCCCCAACCGTCTGGAACCAGTGACACTATGGCATCCCCAATTGGGGTATGCTGAAAGTATTGAGAGGGGAAAGGAGATGGGGAATAAGGAAGGTGGGTGAAGTACCTGGCTATTCAGATTCTGAATGGTGGTCTTTCACCAGGACGATACTGACAGTATCTACCACTCCGGAACATGCCGCAAATATACTACATATCATTTTAAATGAATAAATTGTTAAATAACACAATTTAATCAAATAAAATTTACTTGCGCAAGCCGGGATTTGAACCCGCGATCTCCCAATTCGTAGCCAAGGATCGTAACCACTGAATCACGGAGACCGTCTATACTGACATCTGCAAACCTGTAAGTGAGTCCATGGAGCGAGACATTGCCCAACATTACACGCATTTTTGGTGCATTCGGTTTATGTCAGAGAGCGACCTAATACAAATAATACACGTAACTACTGTAGACATCACAATTTTATACAATTTCACTTTTGAAACATTTGTTTCTTTATTCGATTTTACTTAATACTCAGCTGGGCTTTACATATACATTGATTATAATACAGAATATTACGAAGCTATCGAAAATTATACAAAAAGTTTAA
Source organism: Halesus radiatus (assembly GCA_022606495.2). NCBI lineage: Eukaryota > Metazoa > Arthropoda > Insecta > Trichoptera > Limnephilidae > Halesus > Halesus radiatus. The sequence continues at coordinate 84,905 of JAHDVE020007803.1, forward strand.
AGCATACTACAGTAATGTAAAATTGATAAATAAACATATAAGCTTAACAATACATCAAACATGTAAGCAATAACATAAATAAAATAAAACAATATTACAACACAAATCACAAAAACCATTACCTACTGTACAATAATTTGTGGTGGTTTTAGAAAAAGCTTGTTTAATTTGCTCTTTTTATTTATATGGAGTAAGTAAATCTATCAACAATACCCCCCAAACTCTGTTGCCCAGATCATGTATTCTATGCTATTGGCAGGACCTGAAAAAATTTGATTTTGGGAAAAGTGGGTTATTTTTCTGTGATATTCGCACTATTTTTAGGAAATGGGGTTATTTTTTCGCAAAAACGGTGGTAATTATAATGTGTTTGCTTTTCTATTTAACTGACAATCTTTTCTTAACTGATTTATTTAAATGTGTTGTATTGTTTTGATAATGAGAACATACTGAGAAGCGGTGAATATATAAATTGTCCTTACTTTTATTAATTAATATGACAACCATGCAAAACTCGTTAAATACTACAGTTGTCCTTCACACAGATTTCAGTCGCTTCTAGAATGGTAAACTAGACAAAATAGAATGTGATAAAAGAAGACTCAGTTATGCAGCGCTTTTTCAAAAGAGCGATTATGCAGAACTCCATTAAAATATGAGAAAATAAAACAAACTTGCATTATAATTAATATAAGCATTATTGTAATCAGCGCCATTAAATAAAATTCCGTATTTAAATCCATCGAATACTACGGTCGAAAAGCAAAGCGATTATTCCTTATAGGAGCTGTGCTGTACGAATTCAGCAATATGAGCCACAATCCTGAGCAAACACTTCATATAAAAAACCAAAACATCACAATCCCCCTGACGGAGAAATTAAATAACCAAGGTTGAACCATGTCGAAGTTTGTGCGCATCGCTAAGAAGGAATGTTTGTAGACACATGACCTCGGAAGTTTGATGAGTTTTTTTTTATATGAATACCACACAGGAGTCCCAAACTGCTCCCAACCGTCTGGAGCCAGTGAGACTATGGCATTCCCAATTGGGATTCCGAATGTTGTGAGGCTGAAGGTATTGGGGAGGGGAAGGAGAAGAGGAAGAAGAATGTGGGGAAAAGGGGAAATACCTGGCTATTCAGATCTGGTCACCGAACACGGCTAAAAGCCATTTCAAGCAACGTTTCAATTCTGAATGGTGGTCTTTCACCAGGGCGATACTGAGAGTATCTTCCACTCCGGAATGTGCGCAAATATACTATATATTATTTTTAAATGAATTAATTGTGAAACAACACAAATTAATTAAATAAAAATTACTTGTGCACGCCGGGATTTGAACCCGCGACCTTCGGATTCGTAGTCGAGAGCCTTACCCCTCCACCATGGAGGCCGTCACAGTGTTACCGAGATGGCCCTATCGGTCACCTGGCACAATAAGGATGCAAGTTAAATGTTATTATTTTACTTTCTATAGTTAGTAGTAAATATTTGTAAGTTTTTTTTATTTTCGTGTGCCTGCATTTTTCTAACCGTTTCCTTTTAATGGCATTTGTAAATCTAATAATAAAACAAACAGATTATAAAGCATACTTTTGTTTTCGTATTAAAAATTCAGTCCTTTTTAGAGAAGACGTTATATTCCTAAGCTAAGAAAGTTTGGACAAACGTCATATTGTCTCAAGTCGCTAGTTATTATAGTACCCCTCCCACCAACTTTATTTAAATTATGTGACTGCCGCTGTATTCAATGATTCTCTGAAGAACAACAAAAGTAAGTGAATTTTGATGAAATATGATGTATTTTCTTGAATTTCTGATTGAACCAGCAGTTAAAAAGACCGCAAACCGCCACTGGTTAAGTGTGTTGTTTGTTTGATTTTTTATTAACTTTTCTGATTTATCACTATTTAGTTTTGTCATGGAACCTCTAAAAATATTACCCAAATCATCCTGCACAGTGCTGCTATTTGTGGCGCCCTCGGTGTTGCCAGGGTGGGAGGAGGTACCGATTTTCCTGGACCCCACCAGCACCTCCAGGGAGTCTTGCGCAGCCTCCACTTCTACCACGCAAAAGCCCCTTCTCTCAACCAGTAACTTACTGACTAGAATGCTCACCTATAAATAAAATAGATTCATATAATTTTAAATACAATTATCTTCAGTAATGAGCACTTTACATTTCATACAGATTCCATACTGAACGTCTTTCCATATGAATACAATATGAAAATAGCGCATGTTCTATTTTGAAAATTGTGGCAACACATGAAGACCTTGTCTGGAGAGACCAACATCAAGGTTGAATCCTCTCTAGAAGTGGATAGCCTTGCCGCATATTTTAGTAGTAAGGTAGAAAAAATTCGAGCCCTCAGCGGGGTAGCATCACCCGCTGTTGCTGCACCTAAACCGCTCTCTGGCGACTTCACTATGTTTGCTGCAGTAACGGAAAAAGATGTCACGCGAGTTGTGATGTCTTGTCCAAACAAGCAATGCGCTCAAGATCCCATACCTACCTGACTGTTAAAAAAATGTCTTCCAGATATAGCGCCTGTAATTACCGCAATTATCCAGAAGTCAATAGTAAATTCACTTGTACCGGGCAATATTATTACTCCGATTCTAAAGAAACAAAATCTTGATATTGACAATACGGATAATTACAGGCCTATTTCCAACTTACCATTTCTATCACAATTGCTTGAGAAAATAGTTGCCAAAAAATTTGTGGGGTACTTGAACTCCGCTGGTCTGTTTGCAAAAAATCAATCTGCTTATAGACAGTTTCATTCGACAGAAACTGTTCTATTGCGAATAATTTCAGACTTGATCATCGGCATGGAAGCAGGTAAGTTGGCTTTAGTATCTGTTCTTGATATGAGTGCGGCTTTTGACACGGTAGATCGTAGTATTCTATTAAATGTGCTTGATACCGAATTTGGCATTCGAGGTGATGTACACCAATGGATGACATCTTACCTGTCTGGACAAGTAGCCTCAGTAACTTTCAATAAATGCACATCACCTGAAACTCCAATTGAATTTGGAGTTCCCCAGGGGTCTGTTCTAGGTCCCATTCTCTTCATTCTCTATACTAATCATCTTGAATACCTCATTCACTCAGCTGGCTTTGAATCACAAGGCTATGCAGACGATCGTCTGATCTTTAAATTTTGTTCCCTGGATGAAAAAAAGGTCTATTCAACGGATACAAATTTTGCTTATTCGATGTGCAATATCGGTGCACTAGAACTTAAGTACCGTCCCCAAAATATTATTTCTCTTATGGCAAATACATATATCTGCACATCTGTATGAAATCGTACGTATGAAAATATATAATGATTGCGTAAAGCAATGATTTTCCATACGGGTCCTGCCATGGTTTCCATATTGGAATCGGTATCTAAATAAGTGTTGTGTAAAGGGTACATTAGAAGTACATAATCCACTATGGTAGCAAGACTACATTTAAAAAAAATGGAATTCTATGACTACTAAAAACTGGTATTTAAAAAACAATTTGACTAAATAATATCGACAACGGAAAGGCAAAAGAGGTAACCCTAAAAACTGAGGGATAAATATTGATTTATATCCCTTTTTGTCATTAGTACAAGTATCTAAAGATATCATTGTGATTCTTTTAAGCATTAAATAAATATTGATTTATATCCCTTTTTGTCATTAGTACAAGTGTCTAAAGATATCATTGTGATTCTTTTAAGCATTAAATAAATATATGATTTTCAAATTTAGTTTTTGCTCTCTCGAAAATTTTGGCACTTGTCGCTCAACGCCTTTTGTCTTTCCATTGTGGATATATATTAGTTATTAAACAGTGGATGACTTACATCAACATTTCCTTCTACGAAAATCCAATCATCCTTATGCTGGTGTGCCCTCACCATCGTGAGCTTATCGGCCCCGCCGCCAGATGTCTCAGTGTACCCGGCCACCGCATCCGTCAGGGAATCGCCACCAACCGCAGTTTTGATTGTGTTAAAGACCCCGGTGACGGTTCGCGTGAATAACTTATCCAGCCTCTGCATGTTGTTACCGTTCGGTTGAATATGTATCGCGGTCGGCATCGTGCCGATCTTGTGATTCAACGCTTCTTCGGCCTCGAAAAGCTCGGCAGAGTTGTGCGGGTTTAGTATTGTGAAACCGTTCTCTGATTCGAAGCTCGGTATGGATGCGATTTCCGGTTGGTCGGTTGACCTCTGAATTCTTTCCGGAACTCTTTGACTGGCACTAACCGGACGGTGCACGGGAGAGTTGTTCGGTTGTGTCGCCGATGCCGGTTTGGATAGTGTAGCCAGTTTGTTGTCGTGGAGATGGAGCAATGCCCCGTCGTCTTGGGATCTGGAATATAATTTTTTTATGATTACTCTACAAGATCCCACCTGCACGGAACCAATGAGAATATGGCATCCCCAACTTTGGGTATGTTGTGAGGCTGAAGGAAGTGGGAAGAAGAGTGAGAAGGTTAGGAGGAAGGTCGGGAATAACCTACATTGATATGTAGTGGTGTGCAATGCTTTATGACTAAAGGTAGGCTCCAGTCTTTTCTATTGTAATTGCATAACATTAAATATTTTGGTGGTGTTGAAAAAGACTGTTTATATTGATATTCTCTGTTGATGGTTATGGCCAGGTGGAGACATGAGAGTAAAATTTGCCTACCTATACATGTATATTCTCATTCAATTCATCTTTCTTCTATAAAAACTCATGCATTAATTACATGGTAAAAAGTTCCCGAGATATTTTTGTAGGCACAGCTTTTCAGCCTTCATGGACTACACGCCATAGGTTATATGTACATATACTGCAACAATTTTACTATTGGATTTAGAACTTAATTTGTCAATTGAATAGTAAAAATTTTGTAAACCTACATTGGAGTTACATCTCCTGTCTTCTGCTGCAAAAGACTCCGTAATTTGGCAATGGTGGATGCAAAATCAGCTGCTTCTTCGTACTCGTAATCCGGAGACTCCGTTCCGGTAACAGCCGGCTCAATGGCTATCGGAATCGGGAGGTCCAACAGCTAGAAAATAAATAGAAATTGTAGCAAATAGAGCAACAAAACCTATTTTGCAAGTTTCTCCTTAACAACAGTTTTCCCTACAATTACAGTGAAACCCATTCAGGGGCCTGCGCGGCCTGTTTCATAGAAAACATAATTTTGGATTTGCGGCCAAAATACTCACCTAAACCTAATGATCTTTTTTTTCATTTAAAAGTATAGTAAATATGTAGTAAGGATTAGAAGTAATTTATTTATTTTTGTTTTACTTTATGAAATATAGGCCATTAAAGAAATTGATTTTTTGCGATTTTAGGGGCACCTTTGGTCGAGGGGACGGCCTCCACGGTCGAGGGGTAAGGCTCTCGACTACGAATCTGAAGGTCGTGGGTTCAAATCCCGGCGTTCGCGAGTAAATTTTATTTAATTAATTTGTGCTGTTTCACAATTAATTAAGTTTAAAATAATATATAGTATATTTGCGCACGTTCCAGAGTGGAAGATACTCAGTATCGCCCTGGTGAAAGACCACCATTCGGAATTGAAACGTTGCTTGAAATGGCTTTTAGCCGTGTTTGGTGACCAGATCTGAATAGCCAGGTATTTCCCCACCTCCCTCCTCCCCTTCTCCTTCCCCTCCCCAATACCTTCGGCCTCACAACATTCCCCAATTGGGAATGCCAGTCTCACTGGCTCCAGACGGTTGGGAGCAGTTGGGACTCTTGTGCGGTATTCATATAAAAAAAAAAAATTGGGGTACTAACGGTAATGTAAAAAAAAGTTTTACCCCGTCTACTTTAAAATATAATGAAATATAAAAATTAAAATTAAAAAAAAATTAAAATAAACATTATGGTGGACTTTAAATTAAATTATAAACGACCAATTTACGTTGTAACACAAATTTCCCGTTCATAATTTAAAATATCGATGAGAAAAAAGGTTTTTTTTTTTTTAAATGTTTTGTTTTTATATTTTTATTTACGTAATCATATTTACATAGCAAACATAATTTTTTTTTTAAATACATTAAACCTGCAAATAATTTTCTATGCTGCCTCTAATTATGAAAATTGAATTTTTTCTTCATAATTTAAAACAAAAATAAATAAAATACTTCTCATCCGTACTAGATATTAACTAAACCTTTAATTAAAAAAATATATATATATGATTCAGTTTGGATGGATATTTTGGCCTCGAATCCAAAATTAAGTTATGTATTCAGGCAGCGCAGCCGTTCCTCTTAAGAAGTTCCCACATAAGAAGTTTTCATGCTCAAGATGTTTTGTTGAAGCACGAAATTTATAAAATGGGTTGATTTATCCCCCATATATATATATATATATAAGGTTTCCCACATAAGTTTTTTTTCCGGTCCCTTATTAGAGAGTTTCACTGTATTGATAAAACAAGTATGTGCGCATGACATTGCTCTATTGACAAATTATCTAATCTGTTTATAAAAACCGCGGAAAACATATAATTATAGCCATAGTAGTCTGTTTGAATCTGATAGGCCGGCCGTGGCTGGAAAACACGGTAAAATATCGTTTTACGCAGTCATACATGGTCCAAATTCATATTATTATTTCGTAAAACTGAATCGGTCGGCTGTGGAACTCAACTTTTCGTAATTAATTTGAAATTTGGTTTTCGAGTTCCTGTGGAGTTTGAATTAACAGGGTTACTGTAATTATTTAAGTGATACCAAGATCTTCATTGAAAGTTTCAAGTGTGCCTGTTGCACACACACACATCGAAGGCTCCAATAGCTGTAGCTCTTTGTGTGTATTGGCGCCAATGTGTAATTACTGTGCACAAAACAAGACACATAAATGAAAACCTGCTGAAAATCCTTAGGTATGTATAGGGTGTTTTTTTAGATGAATGAGAAGTTTCGATGGTTGTTGTCTATGGTTTGACAGTTGAGAATGTCAAATTGTGTTGACATTTCTGTTCAGTAAGGTTTGGCAATTCATCACGAATCGTTTAAAGCCAGAAAAACGCTTCCAAATTGTGGAAATTTACTTGGAAAAAAAAATCCGTTGGCCAAGTTCATCGAGCACTTCGTTGTTTAGTGATGAAGATTTCTGGTTAAATGGCTTCGTCAATAAGCAAAATTGCCATATATGGAGCGAAGACAATCCTCAAGCCATTAACCAAGCACCATTACATCCATTCAAATTGACTGTTTGGTGCAGTTTACACGCTGATGGCATCATCGGTCCTTATTTCTTTCGAAATGAGGAAGGAACTGCCGTTACTGTGAATGGCGAGCGCTATCGAGCTATGCTGACTGATTTTTTGTTTCCAAAAATTAATCAGCTAAACATCGACGACATTTGGTTCCAACAAGACGGCGCAACTTGTCATACAGCGCGCTTAACCATCAATATATTGCAAAATCAATTTGGTGACAACTTTATTTCCAGAAGTGGTCCTGTTAACTGGCCCCCTCGTTCGTGCGACTTAACGCATTTATTTAAGTCATTGGTTTATGCCGATAAATCAGCAACTCTTAAAGCATTGGAAGCCAATATTCAAGCCACCATTGATGCCATATGGCCAGATTTATTGGAAAAAGTATTGAATAAATGGACTGATCGAATAGACTATGTAACTCGTAGCCGCGGCGGACATATGCTGGAAATCATATTAAAAAATAAATGTCATGAAATTATCTACCAGATTATAATAATAAAAAATTCATTCCAACAATATTTCTGTCTTGTATTATTATTTAAAGTTCTCAATCTCTTAAAAAAACACCCTATATTTGTGATTTGTATGGAAATGTATGGAGAAAGGGGAATTTTCTGTACCTGCTCTCTGGAATTTTCTTTTTCCCTGTCACGTATACTGCTGCCAATGTAGGAATTGTCCTGACTGATGACATGCTGCTGTTTCAGCAGGGGAATTGGCTGAACGGGATGTTGGATATTTCGTACTTCAGAATTTATGTCAATATCTGGAATCAAAGGTTACGATTTATTAATTATTGTTCATATTACAAATACAGTGATGAAGGATAAGATTATTTACTCACCACAAGACAAACTAAATTGAATTAAATATGTAAAAATGCATCTATCATTAATAATGTCCTCATCGTAAAAATTAGCAAACTGCACTAGAACCTCCTATATCGGAACTAATTGAGGATTAACATGGTTCGGGTAACGGAAAAACCGTAAAATTGAGAAGAGAAAAAATTATCTATTACGAATGTGTACTTTTCATTGAAATATAACTTCATATAATATATATACATATAATATCGATACCTGTTTGAAACACTTATGTATGTGGGAAACATGTTTGCTAATCACAATTTAAACAAAAGCTGAAACGGGCTGAAATCTGCATTTAACGGGGACCGTTATAATGTCGAAAATTCAGATTGTCGATTTGATCGCCAACCAAATGTGAAGAACTTTGAAACACCCCGATAACAAACACAATAATCTAAGTTTGAGGTGCACATTACCTTTGGTAGCGAGTGCCACATTCTGGACATCGGCCTTCATGGCACCCTCGTCTGACTGGCTGTTCTTCCTGCTGGCAATCAGCGCCTGTCCGAGGGAGGATACCAGGCCACTGCCGGACATGCTCTCGGTCGAGGGTTTCTGCATTTGTGTCATGCTCGTTTTCTCCTATTCAATAATATAAACAATACGCAATCAATCTTCATATAAACACTTCGTGGTGTGATACAAAACAAAACAAATTGTACAAATATGAGGGGCAGTTGAGACTAAATGTGCGATCATAAAAAAATTTCAGACTGCACTCAAGTTTTAGGGATTTTCAGTACCGTAATACCAGTGGCATGCAGTTCATAAATGCTGAAAAGCTGTGCCCACCCTAAAAAGAAATTACAAAAAGATTTTAAAAGGTGACAAATTTCTAAATGTATTTTTCCATGAATCTGGTAAAGAACTTATACCCTCATTTAGTTGGCCTCCACAAATAATAGAAGATGATAATAAAAGTCATTTTCAAATATGCAACGCACAATAATTCATACCCGTACTTGAAAAACTGCACACAGCCTACCTTTGGTCTTAGAGAAATGCACACCACTGTGTAATACACAATACAATCTGATTTCGTGTGATTGAATGTTTTACTAGATGTAGATTTACTACCTGCAGAGATTCTTGAAGTCCTGTTAACCTTAGTCCTTTTCTTAAGCCGGCCATCCCAAAGTCCAGAATTCCTTCCATCATGCCCGCCGCTTCATCCTTGAAAATCAAAACAATGATATAATTCTCAATTTAAAAATTTCTCTCACAAAAGCACAGATAAATTGTAAAGATGCTTCATTTCTTATCAATGACATTGTACTCACAATGACAAATTATCACTATTGGCGAGCACCAAAATCCATTTTAATTATGTTAAATTTATGGAAATTAAATCAGGAATAATAGTTGCGGTTAGGGCCTCGTGTTATTTTTGCTCTGTGATTAACTATTTTTATATTGTGACGCATTCTGTGAATTCTAATAAGATGCATTGTTCAAGAAACTTACCTTGCCTATAATAAGGATTTGTTAATTTTGCAGTAAATTGGTTTGGCAATAGATCTGTGTGATTGCAAGATTTAAATTAGAGGGAAGTCAAATAAGAAATGGAAGAAATAACATTATCTAAACAATGATACATTGCGGCAGTTAGAAACAGGAAGAAACCATAAATACAGGAAAGTTGAAGGTAAGCAATGCTAAAACAAACAGTGGCATCATTTTCATAATTAACAATTAACATCAAATACAAATATACCAACACAGGAAGCTCCCTTCAAGTCGCAAACATTTACAATACCGTATATATGCAGTATATATGTAGGCGCTGCGACATATGTATAACCCAACTCCGAGGTATGGAAAAGTAAAGCGAGCCTAACGTTATAGAAACTATAAACCTTTAGATTTATAATACAGACCTTTCCACAAATAAACAAACTTTATCCTTTCAACTCCTTGTCGAGCGTCCTACCCACCGGGCCACGGACAACCTCTAATCCAAATGGAATTAACTGTATTTTAATTCAAAACGTTTCTTACAAATTAGAATAAATTAAATTGTTTAGAATAACTGTAGTATATAGTTACATTGACCAAAATTGTAAATGATTAAATTTTGCAACTGATTTTAAGGAGCCTAACCTTTGCAACGCAATCATCACGCGGCTTGTTTCGACACAATGTATGTTTAGTGAAACTTCATGGATCACATAGTACGACATCTGCTTACGGGGATAGCCGCCGATTGATCATATACGCGACAGCCACGTAGATCAGCTTAAAATAGATTGTACAAAGGCTGCCAACGTGACCACATTTAATGCCGTGCATTAAAACTCAGCCTTCATTAAAACGTTGAGGTTTTACCGTTGATAAAATAAAATCTAGGTTCACCGTTGTAGCTCTTCCTTATATTTCATTATCATATAATGGGTTTTGCATATAATCGTGTGGACATTGATCAGCTTTAGGCAGTAGCCAACACCACCTCTGTGCTCATGCAATACTAATTATTGTTGATAGATTGTCAGCCACTGGGTATCAAGACAAGAAATTCCTCTCCCATGCTTGAAACTCGAAACAAACAGCTGCGTTAAACTAAAACAATACAATGAATAGATACAGTTAGAAGAGTGAAGACTTTACGCTAACGAACATACACATATCTAAGGCACATTCAAGGTTAGTTGGGGCTTAGAGACAAACCTGCAAATCGCCTATTTTATGCTTAGCCTGATTGACGGTATTTTTGGATATGTTTTGCAGTTCCTTCATGTTATGTATGCTGAGAGGTTTATTTATGTTAAAGTTAGAAATGGAATGTGAGATGTTAGTTTGTACCATGTTTCTAGGAGGACTTTCTTCTGTCAAGTCCATGTCCAACGTGTCTTCTTCGCCTATAAACAAAAGCAAACATGTACATTTTGCATTAAATACAGGCGGACAATACAATCTGCTCTGCACAAGTGTGCAACTCCAGGTACTACATATTGATGGCTTAAAGTCAAGATGTTGTACCTCCATATACCATTATTTCGAGATAAGCAAAGTTCAAATTTGAATCAGTTGATTTTATTTGATTTTAATATCGGGTCCAGTCACGTGTAATGTGTAGCGTTATGTATCATATAATATAATGCAAATTCTTTGTACGGACGGTACTACGAACATTACATGGTAGGAAGTTAATAAGTAATGGATCAACTCGAATAACAACAAAATTCTTTGTATGGACGGTACTACGAACATTACACGGTTGGAAGTTCATAAATAATGGATCAATTCTAACAAAATTCTAATTTGTTGATATGGTTCTTGAAGAGGCCTGCATATGAGGCAGAAAAGTGAGTTTGTTCCACATTGCCATTTTATACAATAACAAATCAGAGAATGCAGCCAACATCAAATGTGAATGTGTGTTCCGCACTCGTCCAACGAGTTTCACACAGTTTTAAATCAGAACTCTCTGTAATAGACTGCATTGGAGCTTATTTTAAAAGGGGGGCATTGAAACGTTAACCGCATAGTCAACATTAGCCAATAGTCTTCTCAATTCATTTGTAGAAGCTCATTAACAAAAATGTACGTATTTAAAATCAAACCATCTTAGTCTCTTCTTCAAATTGTTCATTACGTTTATATTGAGCATTCTTTTTTATATATCGCATTCGTAAATTGGACACATATAGTTTTATCACACACACGTCTCAGGAATCTCAATTATATTACGTATTGACTTTTAACTTCTGGAATGCTAAATTCCCTCCAAATGCAAATCCCTTTGTGTGCCAAGGGTAAAATGGCATGTTATGCACCGTGTGCTAGCTGACAGTAATTTCGTAATTACTCACTGTTGTTTTGCAATGTGTTACCAGATAATATGTTTATGTATTTATCAAAATTGTATGTATATAGAAGTAGTTTCCCCAGAATAACTACTTATATTCAGAGAAATGCTTATTTTTTATAAAAAAAGTTAAATGAAGGAACTGGAAAAAAATAATTGTATAATTACATTTTCATAAAGCTAAATAATTGTCCTTCACAATGTAAATAAAATGATATGTTGTTTTCCTCTTAATAAATATAGTAATAAGATTTTATTTTCAATTGACAGCCTTTAACAATAATAAAAAATAAAAAAAAATTAAATACTTGCAGAACTTAAAAATAATATAATTAAATTTGATTTACTTTAAAAATAAAAATATATATATACTAAATGGGGTTCTACGAATTAAACACAATTACAATTAATATAGTAATGACATTGAAAATCGGAATTTACGATTTCGCTTCCTCAATGATGACCCACTTTTTCACAGATAAAATAAATATGTTTGTACCTGACAAAACGACAAGATAGAATGATATTAAGATATATTATTTCCTTGTCGAGCGAATAAAATGTATTTTAGTATGCCAAGAGCATTTTTTAAAGTTCGAAATACTATAAAATTCAATCAAGCGCGGTTGAGGTGCTAGCATTTAACGGGTACAAATGTCAGATATCCTCTGCGAATAAGTTGGCATTCAAGAGGTTAAACAAAATAATACATATTTTCAATCAGACTTCTCAGGGATGTATTTACTTTTGTTAAAGTGATTTTTTTTTTTAATATGAATACCGCAGAAGAGTCCCAACTGCTCCCAACCGTCTGGAGCCAGTGAGACTATGACATTACCAATTGGGGAATGTTGTGACGCTGAAGGTATTGGGGAGGGGAAGGAGAAGGGGAAGAGGGAGGTGGGGAAATACCTGGCTATTCAGATTTGGTCACCAAACACGGCTAAAGGCCATTTCGAGCAACATTTCAATTCTGAGTGGTGGTCTTTCACCAGGGCGATACTGAGAGTATCTTCCACTCTGGAACTGGCGCAAATATACTATACATTATTTTTAAATTAATTAATTGTGAAACAACACAAATTAATTAAATAAAATTTGCTTGCGCATTCGTAGTCGAGAGCCTTACCCCTCGACCATGAAGGCCGTCAAAGATGAGAAATTATCAGATTATTATTAGAAAGTAGCACTGTAGGAATACCACTGAATGGAGTTGAGTTTATTTAGAGTAAAGCGTACTTGAAGTGAAATAACACAAAACTGCGCTATATAAATGCTTTGTTATTATTATTATCTAAAATTAACACATAATAATGAATGAATTGTCTGTAACAATCACCAAATTGAGCGGTGGCCGCCCCTTGTCTAATTCCGTACATTGCGTATCAGGAGTCAGCTGTTTACCCTTATAATTTAATTTTGATAATCTAACTGCATCTCTTTATATGGTCTATAAATAATGTGTAATGATAGTGTCCAAAAAAAAAAAATTAATTAATATAGGAATAATGTAAGAATAGAAAGTAAGATTTGTACAGCGCCCTTGAGGTGATTTTTCACAAAAACGGCGCTATAAAAATCATCCGATTATTATTATTATTATAACTTTATTTATTTAATTTTACAAAAGAAAAAATACAATGCAAAAAGTCCCGATAAACTATTTTTTGTAGTTTGTCTAACGGGAGCTTGTTATTTAAAACTTAAAATTTACAGACAAGGTTACAAAATATGTAAAATAAAGGCATAAAAAAAAAACAATATATAAAATAAAAAAATAAAAAACATATGTAACAAACTTAAAACATAAATATTTCTACAAAAATAGATTAAAAAAATAAATAAAATAAAAACATAAACGAAAGCAATAAATCATAAATAAAATAATATTTCCTTATTTCTAATACAAATAGCTCCTTTAAGCTAGCCAAGTTTTCAATGTGTTTATTAATGGTTTAGTTTTATTACAGTTTTTATTTCAGCGGGTAACATATTTATACAACTAGTGATCTAAAGTTCTTTGTCCACATTTGTTTTTATGCTTAGGAACCATTAATCCTTTATTAAAATTGAGAGGAGTATTGTAAGTATGCTATAGTCTATTTGTATTATATATAGGATTATTAATGTGCTTAAATATAATTTTGTACCACAGAAGAATAGTAAATTAGTTTAATTGTGTCAATCATAGTCTTATATTTACCCCATAGGTAAGGTGTTTTAGTTGAAGATCCAGTAGAGGGCGGATTAGGACTCCAAGCCTCACTGCTGTCAGCCCCGTCAGCTTCCCAAAGCCTTCCGAGCCGGGACTCAAACCCTATCTCGCCATCCAACGAAGCCAACAGATCTTGTCCCAAGCTGACACACTCCAAATCAACGTCGTTGTTCCACGTCCTTACACTTCCATCCACCACCTTATCGTATATCCTAACTTCGCAACTCTTTGCTTTACCACCAGAGTGGGAATGACTCTCCTGCCCGTTGAGACTATGCGACGGCGAACCTCTAATATCAATTGGTTGGGAAGGCTTCTTCAAAATTGATATTGCGCCAATTTTTGATTCTTTTCCTTCTTGTAATTGGTGATTCACTGGCGGGACAATACTTGTAACGGGCTTCACTGTTACCTTTTCAATATCTCTTTGCAGTATAGGAGCGGTCGTATTTGAAATCAAATTCGATAGCGCCGATTCAATGGATGTTTTTACAACGACTGGCGGCTTTTCTTCAACATTTTTATCTGGATGATCGTGCTTGCTGGCGGAAATATCTTTCTTAGTCTCGATAACGGGTGTATGAGAAATGATTTTGGTGTTGACAACATCACTTTGAACCAGAAGCAACTCTTTATGCTTGAAGGTTTTTATTGGAGTTGCAGCCGGTGTTGCCGGTGTGTTTAGAACTGTTTTAAGTGGAGTTGTGTCCAACAGTTTAGATAAATTATGCCTTAGCCAAATGGGGTTAGATAGATCTGTAGATATGAAGGAATGCAAGCGTTTGGCAAGGATGGAGGCTAAAAGCATAGCGTGGGGCGTGCCCCAAAGCTCCCAGGGCAGCAGCTCCTTCAGGAAAGCTCTAGTGAGAAGCAAACAATAGCTTTGGGTTGATTTTCCTTTAGTAGGTGTTGTGAGGGAATTTCTTTGAGCCGAAGTAGGATGGGAGTTCCTATAGTACTCTTCGATCCTTCCTTTACCCATTCTTTCTAAGCGTTTAGAAGCTCGCTTATACTCCTTACAATGCCGAAGGATTATTCCGAGGGAATCAGAATACAAACTGACCGTGTCTACGTTGGGAGAGATCTGAAAATAAAAGTATGCATCTTATTTAACACACTTTATAATATAAGAACCATCCATCAACAATATCTAGACAGAGCATGCGGATCTTAAAAATGACGCCTGATCCAAAATAATTAGTTTTCGAAAACATTTATCAAAAAGAAAGTGCATTATCTTATGGTCAAAAGACTGTAAGAAGCATTGATTTTTGCCTTTTGTTGATCTACATGGGAACAAATTTGTTTCCCAGCAAGTTTGCATCAACAGAATAGCTAACTTTATCGAGATCATTTTTCAAACACAACATTGAGACAATTGGAGATACATTATATAATGGCTATGGTGGAATTTATTATTGACAATTTAATCAGCTATATGAATACTTAAATTATCATTGGTGTTTGGGAATGACATTATAACTGAATTTTTGTTTATTTTCTGTAAAGTATATGATATGATATAAAATTACTCATGGGTGAGCCAAAATCGTCTTGATAATTTGTATGATATGACAAATTCAGTAGTTGACATTATATCGATGATAGGAACAGATAGGTCAATGAAAATTATTAAATAATATTATTTGGCAATATAATATTGTGTGCAAGAAGAACAAGGGGATGACCCCACACTTAACTTTTGTCCAAGCTGTGTTCACTTAATATCTCAAAATATAATTTTTTAAATTTTTACAATAACCTTTCCTATAAAACCGTAATATTATAAATAAATTGAACTCGGTGAGAACCAATCAAGTATCACTCATAAAAAATAAAATTGTTACAAATATTTAGACATTATTATAATAATATACAACTTGTATCTATTTTCATGAAATGAAATAGTTTTTGTAAGCCCATTGTAATGAAAATTAGATGACTCAACTGCATTGGTTGAAATAAATTACAAGCTGCGAATAAGACTGCCTTTATACTGTTGTGTAGTTAAAAGTGCATCCTATTGAAAGTGTTCATTAATAAGTACAGGCAAACACAGTGAATGTGCATTTTACAGAACATTCAAGATTTATCAAAGGTCTCGTATGTGCAAATGGTAAATTTGTATATTAACTGTTTGAAGTTGTCAAAATATGTTTTCAATGAAATAATTAGGGGTCTATGCAAAATATCAAAACAACATTAAATTTCTAACTGTCAACAACAATAAAAATGTAGAAACGAAACTTTAAACAGCTCTTAAGTATA
This sequence comes from Halesus radiatus, assembly GCA_022606495.2. Lineage (NCBI taxonomy): Eukaryota > Metazoa > Arthropoda > Insecta > Trichoptera > Limnephilidae > Halesus > Halesus radiatus. Next base: position 101,301 of record JAHDVE020007803.1, read on the forward strand.
CAAAGTTACTAATTTGCACATCCAATATTGTTCGATGACCGTCGTCACGAAACTTGTAAGTTAGTACCTGAAATATTTTTGTGACCATTTGATCCAGCAGCTCTTTGCAAGCGAATGGAAAAGCAATTTCCTTTGACACATATTGAGAATACCATGCCCATACAAATTTCCTCTCAATAACACTGGCAATGGTGCTAATATCAGAACAAGAAGATATATTCATAGCTTTTTTTATTTGCTCAATGTCAGTTTTACTCGGTTGAACATCTTTCCTGGTCAGAATCCTTTTGATAATTGTAATCACTGAGGATATAATATTGATTTTTGAATGCTTCGATGAAATATCATAATGCAGTTCGAGCTTTAAGGGCGTGTTTTGCTCCAACAGAAATTGAATATCGCGACATGTCATCCATATGGATAAAACTATCAAAGTAACCGTGTATATGAACATCCAGACATTGAATGTTGTGGTTTGAATAAATAAATTGGAAATTAACAGAAACAAAACGGTTCCAAGTGAAAATAAAATGATTCTTTCACACCAATTGCTTCGACCCCACATGTTTTTACTGCGGCGTTTAGATATTAAATTTTAACATTTCATATAGAAGTATACGTATACTTAAGTATCTCCATATCACATTCGATAAACACTTTTTCACCAGATCACATTCGTCAATAGCAATACAATTGGTTAATAATAATACTATAATTTATAATCTTGTTTTCGATAAAAGTGTATACAACTTCACTTGCACAAAATTTGACAGTTGACAAGAAGCAAAAAATGTTGCCAGAAGCGATTCGATCGATAATAGGGTACATGCAATATATGTAATATTGTGTTTTCAATGCATTTAATATATGTAAAAAAAAAACTCAACTCGAATATCGAACTTAAAAACCTCAAAAAAAATTATTAAATTAATTAATTCACTTTTAAAGTTGTATGAAAATTCAAATATCGATAATGAGACATGATTGGCTAGCGAAATTTGACATCACAACGCACTCACGAGTTCAACGTCAAGTAGTTTTTGTTGACAGTTGCTGGTTTGAATAAGTTTGATAAGGCCATGATCATTTAGTTACGCATCCTAAACCCATTTGTTTGTATATAATATATATTTTAAATACATACTATCATGACAGACAGTGGTTTTCTATGAGGGCAGTCTGATAATTTGCCAAAAATCGACGCGATTATTATGGCAGTTTTATTTTCGCAAATTGATTTTTTTAGATATTTGTAAAAAGCATTAACTTTGTGGCTCGCCATAATTTACAATAAAAAACACATAAATTTGTTGTTGACCACTTTTATTTTATCAAAACTCTACCGGTTTCGGAAGCACCCTTCCTTTATCAGGAGAATATTAAAACTAACTTATGATATAGAATATTGACAAGACATATAAATTTTAGGTGTTGGAGTGGGGGGTAAGCAAATGGGTAGGGGTAATTGTAGGATTTCCGGGAAGAACAGAGAACAGAACCCCTACCCATTTGCTTACCCCCACTCCAACACCTAAAATGTATATGTCTTGTCAATATTCTATATCATAAGTTAGTTTTAATATTCTCCTGATGAAGGAAGGGTGCTTCCGAAACCGGTAGAGTTTTGATAAAATAAAAGTGGTCTACAACAAATTTATGTGTTTTTTATTGTGATTTTTTTAATGCTGAAATGCGAGGCGTTAAAGTTTTACGGTAAGTAAATCATTATTTGATGAGTATGCAATGTTTCATGATGTATATTGGATTTTCAAACTATACTTTTATTAAAGTAATATGTTTTATATCTTATGCTAAATAAATCTAAAATATTTACTTATTTGACAGTTGTAAAACCTAACCACAATATGATTGAAACTGACTTTCAGTATATTATAATATTTAGGTCTGTGAAATAGTACAAATAAATATTGTGCCTTATGATGATGAATGTAATTATAATTTGTAGATCCTGCAGAGAGAGTTACGGACACAGTGCCATCGGTTATGTCCAAGTGAAACGTATTGGTGCCATTTGCACTGTGAAGGCCCTGGTTACTCCGGAGCACAGAGTCTGTACGAAGGCATATTCAGTAATTTTGGTATGCAACGAAGCAGAAGAAGTAATCGAGTCCTGCAAATGTGAAGATTGTCCGGCATCACAAGGTTGGTGAAAGAGAAGAGCCTTGTATTGTTGTTTGTTAAATAATTTGTGTCCCTCTTTTCAACATTACACTACTGCTATGATATTAATTATTGTTATTGTTTTAAGCGGTTGCAAACATGTGGTAACTTTATTATCGTGGTTGCACCGAAGAAGCGAAGACCCTCCAAAAACGTCCACTCAGTATTACTGGAAGCGGTCTAAGATGGCTGCTATAGGAACCACAATGAAGTTTATAAAGGCGAGCGATTTAGGGAAAGCTGCTCCTGCTGCTCTGCCGCAGAGCGATGGATCTTTTTTAAAATCAGTAATAGACAGCAGCATCGAGCTTGGTGTACGAGATATTCAGCTGTTAAAATATTTTGTCGACCCAACGGTGATCGAAAATCTTTCCTTACATAATATGATTTGTAATTCTGTACAATGATGTGGGATCAACATCAGAAGATTTTTTTAAATATTGCCAACAAAATATGAACACCGTTGCCTGTCAAAGGGCAGCTCAGATGACTGTTGGGCAGTCAAACTGTCTATTGCGGTACAACTTGAGGAACGCTAGAATTATCGCATCTAAAGCCCATGAAGCTGCTCATTGTCAAACCATGGAAGGCTCACTAGTTGAGAGCATTCTAGGTGCTAAACTAGTAGAAACTAAGTTTCTTAGGCGTGGCAGAGTTCTAGAGGCTGAAGTATTGAAAGAAATGGAAGAAATACTTCAGATAAAGTTTGAGAAGTGCGGCCTGATTATCTCTATTCAGCATCCTTTTTTTGAAGCTTCTCCAGATGCAATAGGAGAAAATTACATTGTAGAAGTGAAATGTCCAAGTAGCGATACAGCTTTAAGAAGATACTTCACGGTTGCCATGGACAAACCCTGTGATAAGTACATGGCTCAAATGCAATTGCAAATACATTTGCAAAAAAATGCAAAGGTATGTATTGTGTAGCAAAGCCTGACTTTGAAAGTTCGAAAGAGGTTATTGTCTGTTACGTAGAATATGATCAAAATTACTGTTTAGATTTAATGGACAAATGCTTAACATTTTGGTCCCAAGCTATTTATAAGAAACTTAAATTTACATAGCTACTTCTAGTGTTTAAATTAATCTTTTTTTATCCCATTTTGTATTTCCTGTTTATTATTAAAGTGTTTCTTTAGTTAAATAAAAATTAAAAAAAAACATTTTCCACCAGTCTTTCCTTCACATCCTGTGTACATAAAGTTGTTACTCATTGCATTGATTTTTCCCTCAGCCAATATTGTAAGACATATTGGGGTAACTTTCATTACCCACGGTAAGGAATACATTGCAATATCCATCATCAGTGCAGATGTACTAATCATATAACATCTGCCTTCACACGGGAGGGTCTCACACAAATTAAAACAACAGTTGGTTTAAATATTACATTTTAATGAGTAACCCTTGCAGGTTAATAAGACGACAATAATAATGTTATCAATTATGGGAATGTGATTATGGTCAGTACTTGCATGCATTCTGAGCATTTGGAATTCTCTAATTCTACTTATGACGAGATCTATGTGAATGCGCAATGCGGCAATTCTTTTGGACTGCCTGACTTCTTCGCGGCTAGAATGAACTTTCGCAAAAACACTCGGTGGGCGAATCAGTTCGCAGTCCATCTGCTGCAAAATATGGGAAATATTTTTAAAACCCCTGTCCGCCATTACAGACATTCCAGGTCTCAGGCGCGACAAATAACCACAGTCCTCTATAATTATTGCATCAGACGCACAACCACCATAGCCACATGAAACATAGTTTACCAGACCATCTGGTGTACATGAAATTAGATATTTCAGTGTATTGCATCCTTTATACTGACCAACACATGGATTGGAGAATCGGATTTGAGGGCTTTTCTATTTGTATTTCTAGACAGTCTATTATGGACTGAACATTCCCATACCTAGCCCCGAAGGATATTGGTAGCTGAGCTCTTATTTTGGGTGTGGTTGGCCAAATTATGAGTTCCTGAAATAAAGTCGCTAATATTTTGATAGTCCTGGAGAAAATCCGTGTTACAGAGGAAGGCGACAAACCAAAGTGAAGCGCAAGAATAGCGAATGAATCATCTAACCTTATTTTTTTAAGCGCAATTAATACATTAATTGTTTCTGTAGGTGCCTTGGCAACTACAATAGAAATGATGTGGTACATTTCCTTAGGGATTCCTAAACTAGGGAGTCTAGGCTCTCTCTGTATGACAAGCATAAAAGATTTTCTCATGGTCAGATTTACAAGTCCAGTATCAATCTCGGAGCCATCAAAAATGTTACTGTCCGAGTCTAATGCAGAGGGAGTATAGTCTGAATCATTGTCCTCGGAACTAGTGGACATAATATCTATATTATTATGAGTAGGCCCACAGTAGCAGAAACAGGCTTTGTGGGTGAGAATTTCAATGGTGAGCAAGCCGTGTTTGTCATTGTTGGCACAGTTGAAGTAGATTTGCTTATGTAGGTAACACGACAGCGAATATCTGCTTGTACCGCCTTATCAACCATTTTACAATTGCTATCAGCAGCTTCTGGAAGGTTGAGAATGGCTGTTGAAGTGGAGGGCTCCGAAAGAAGATTAGCTGCTGTAGATGTTGAGGGCTCTGGGTCCGATGTTCCGTTCCTCATGGGCTCCCCCATTATCATTGCGTCTTTTATTAACTCGGCATGCAATCTTTTTTTATCCAGTTTGCCTTAGGCATGGTAAAACTTTTTTTTGACAGGCAAAAATATGTGGGATCACATTTTTTTTTTAAAATCTCTTTTTGCATCCTGTCATTTGGACTTCCATACAATTTTAACAACAAAATTACTCATTTATTGTGAATTACAGTCATAGTTACCAAAAACATTTTACATGGAAGAAAATGACACTATTAAAATAATAACTTATACAAAATTACTTACGTATAGGTGCAAAATATTGTTTTTAAATTTAACTATCTTTTGTACTGTAAAATGATTGTTAGAGATTTCTTAACAAATAACCTGAAATGACATTATGTATATGTTGAAATATAATATTGTAAAACTATTTAGTCTAATTCGTACCCAATATAAATCCACTACACCCATCAGGATGAATAAGGCTTTCCTTTAAAAATATATTTTTGTATAAAAATTTAAAAAACACTTTGAAATTTTCTACAAGGCTTAACGTTTTTAAAAATACTACAATTAGTCTCAATTTCTGACAGATTTTTGGGTAATTTTACACAATTCCGCTTCAGTAGAAAAATACATAATTCAGAAAAAAATATATACTGTTAGGTTTACGCAATACAAGATTACATTTTACCCGGCACAACAATCATTTCAGACTGCTGGAAAGCGTATGATTGCCTTCAAGATGAGGGGTATATACATTTGAAGGTAAATCATAGCTTAAATTTTGTCGATCCAGCGACTGGTGCCCACACTCAAAACATCGAACGCTGTTGGCGGGAAGTTCGGGGGAATGTTCCGAGATATGGTAGGAGCGATCGCCATTACGAGGGATACTTGTGCGAATTCCTCTGGAAGAGATCGGTTCCTTACCATCTAGAGAGAATGCACGAATTCTTCAAAATAGCCAGCAGCCTCTATTATCCGCACGAAAACGATTCGAGAGGAGGGAGTAATGCTGATTAGGTATGTTTATTAATCTAATAAGTTTACAAGTATTATTTTTTTACAGTTGGCATTTCCGACAAACGTCATATCATACCAACAACATTAAAGATGGCGTCAATTTCCCTTACATATTTACGTATTTTGATTTACGTAAAGTAAAAAAAAAGTGAAATATTTTGAAAATCCGCATGTGCAATTATTTTTTATTTATTTTTATGAACCTAACAGTGTATTTATTTTTTTTAAATGATGTTTTTTTCTACTGAAGCGGAATTGTGTAAAATTACCATTTATTTAGAGGAAAACATCATATTATTTTATTTTAATTTTACACAATTCCGCTTCAGTAGAAAAATACATAATTCAGAAAAAAAAAATACTGTTAGGTTTACGTAATACAAGATTACTTTTTAAAAATTATGTTTTTTTCTACTGAAGCGGAATTGTGTAAAATTACCATGATGAGATTTAGCAGAAAGTACACCATTTTTTTTAATGCACCTTTTCATCGCGTGACACCACTTTTTACGCATATAACATCATTTGGGACATTTATAAATAGTTTGTTTGGTGTCAAAGATGTTGTATTTATACACTTTGGTACTGTACAGTATTTATACACGGTATTTACGGACATTTTCTTCTAAAAACAAACGATCAACTGAAGACTGACTGAAGACAGCTGTCAAGACATACCTTTCTCCATTTTAAAAATCATATTCGTATTTTAAATATTATGTAAAACATACAATGGAACGGTCAGAAAAAAGTAATATTTCTGATTGGATTTTGATAAATGCTAAGCCTATGTAAATTTATTAAATATTTAATAAACATTTTTCTATTTAAAAACATTATGTTTATCATATTGCGTAATAATACTGTCATTATTTTGAATTAATAAATAAAAACTCTCCAACGTCCCTCTCCCCATTAACATTTAAAGTAAAAATTTCAATTCCAACGTATACATTTTTAAAGTACCTAATTGACTGTATTTCTCAATAAAATAATTTCATAAAGAAGATGGGTCGAAGATAATCAAAAACAAAAATAATTATCTAGAAGGTTACTTTTTGCAACAATTATCAATATAATATACATATATACTCTTTTGTAACTATGTTACAGAGGAAATAATGTGTAATATAATATCCACAAATTTCAGTAAGTCCAGCGATTCTAATTTTGAAAAATCGGATGACAACCGCCCGCTGTCGGAATGCGGTGACAACTCAGCCAGCAGTGCTGGAGACAGCTGCATTCCGTTTCCGAGGACGTGTGGCGCCAAGTGGTGCAGCGTGGGCACCCTGGTGGTATTCAACCGGCCGCCCAATGCCAAACGTATGTCGCTGAAGCCCGAGAGCTCCACTCCGCGATCACTGTCATCCCCGTCCACTCCGCTGCTCATCATGGGGACATACAGGTCGCTGTCGCCGCACCTGCCCACTTCTCCGTCACCAACTAATTCTGGGCTCGCTCAGCTAATGCACCGCCCTCCATCCCATTCAATAACTACATTTTACTTTCAAGACAGATGGGTAAGAAAATTCACTACTCTATAAAGATATTTATTTGTTCTCGTTTGTTCTGTTATTGTTTCTATTCAAACAGTCAAAATGCCATTTTATTATCATTTCACACTGATTGTTTTGGCCAACTGAATAAATGAGCGCATAAGTTCCTTATTAAATTCATGGAAGAAATACATTTTTATTAGGAATTCATCGCATTTTTTATTACGTTTTTATTTCTTTTTTTGGCTCATTTTTCTTAGGGCAGGCACAGCTTTTCAGCCTTTATGGACTGAAGAAAAAAAATGACCTAATTTATTTTAAAATAAAAACGTATTCATTTAACCCTCTTATCCTCAGAGCACTGCTATCGGTGCACCTGAACGTGCTGAACATCTCTCAGCACCGATCAGTTGACGCAAACTTTTATGTATTACATAAAAAACAATCACGTGAGAAACATTGTGAAACATGGAGAGTCTATTAGAGTAACCCTTTGTCATCCAAATGAATACTTTTGTAATTGTTTTACTGATGGTGGCTGATAGCAAATAGTGTAATTAAAAATTATGCATTTATATATACGTTTGTCAGTCTCAAGGAATCAACAGTATGGTCCTGCCGCTGAGAGATCCGTTCTAACCTCTTTTTCTGTTGCATGCCTCGTTTATGAGAAAGAGGGATAACTTATAACGGTAACATCAGCGATACGTGTCTATAATACAGAAAACAAAATTATAAATGCATTAATAGTTTATTGTTGACTTATCACTAATCTAATATTTTTGTTGTGGTGTTGTCTTTAGTAAACCCCCTCCAGGAGAACTGGCAGTGGCATCCGAGGCAGCCAACAATTCACTCCACGAATCACTCTCTACAAAGCGGATCACCTGTTTTTCTTAAACAAACATCTAGCTGAAAAATATGTCATCGGTAATTGTGCTATTCCAGGTTAGTAACAAAACCATTATTTTATTTTTATCCGTTATCTATTGTCTACTAGCTGAAGTATCCGGGGTTATGAATGGTTTGGAGTAAAGTGTTGAGGTTGTGATGTGTTACCCCTACCTACCCAGTAATTTTCCTTAAAACGTCAAGTTTTATAATATCGGAACAGCATGGGTTTAGAAAGGGCCGATCAACAGACACGAACCTATTGGTACTGTAAATCATGACATCTTATTAAATAAATTGTCAATGATAGGTTTTTCTTTACGGTTTCTAATATTCTTTGCCAGCTATTTTACTGGAAGAAAACAATTTGTATCGCATGGAATATTTTTGTCTAAATTATTTCCTGTGCTCTCTGGAGTTCCTCAGGGCTCTAATTTAGCCCCCCTCCTCTTTTCTATTTTTATTAACGATATCGCAGAGAGCATTCTGCATTCCAGGTTTCTTCTTTTCGCTGATGACCTAAAACTGTTCTTAGAAATATTAACTTTAGAAGACTGCAATCGACTCCAATCGGATATTGATAGAATCATTGATTGGAGTAAGAGAAATCAGATTGAGTTCAATATTTCTAAATGTTTCATTCTTTCTTTCACAAGGGCGTGTCATACTTGGTTTTACCGGTATAATATGAACGCCCGAAGTTTAAAACGTGTCTCCACTATGAAAGATCTTGGTATCGTGTTTGATAGTAGGCTGACATTTCATGCTCATATTGAAGTCGCCTGTAGTACTTCATTAAAAATGCTGGGTTTCGTCCTACGTACTTCAAGGAATTTTAAAGACACTCGGGCTCTCATAATTTTATATAACTCGCTAGTAAGGAGTAGGCTTGAGAGTGGGTCGGTGGTTTGGAGCCCACATCAGGTGAAGTATTCCCTCATGTTGGAAAGAGTTCAGAAGAAATTTTTAAGATTTCTTTATTTGAGGGAATATGGCTACTACCCGTGGCTCTATCCTACCGACTTTCTCCTAGGTATGCTCGGAATGAACCATCTACGGGTCAGAAGGGATGTACACATTGTGACACATTTCTTCATTTTCATTCCATTTCTTTTCATTTTCATTTCATTTCTTCATTTCAGTTCAGTTCTGCCACCGCGCGGAACAGTTAACATTTTTTTGCTCCGTGCCGTTTCGCTTGTAACTTCGCCGTTTCGTCTCGAATCAAAATAGTTTTCTCACCAGTGCTCTAACAGAGCGCGGTTTGATAATTTTGAATAATTTTTGTGTTTAATTTCAATAGCATAAGTTTTTTTTTTTTTTTTTTATATATCTCAGTTTTTTTTTATTTTTTACCATCCCCCCTTGGGGGAGGTCCACCAGTGCCTATCTTTTGATAAAGTGTGTATTATAATAACCTCTACAAACTTCCAATTAAATTAAGTGTAATCATAAGTGTATGTGACTATAAAGTTAAAAGACCTAAAAATCCCTGCAGAACCCCGCTAATAGTTAAAATCGAAAAGGCGTTTCAGCCCGAGCTGATTAATAATACTTATCAAAACATTTTACATAATAAATTTGTGTCATTGGATATAAAATTTTACGGGCTATCGCCCTACTTTTCTACTTTTCCAGTCGCTCGCCGGAAAGTATGAGTTTTGGTGTTGTTTTGGTTTTTTTTCTATAGGAATTGTACCAAAGTGAACTCGCCGAATACGGGGGGTGTTAGTGAAATAAGCCGACGTAGCCTACGACCGGCGTCGGTCTTGGTTCCTGACGTTAGTGGAACAGTCCTTGTAGTGAACGATAGATTTATTTATTTGTTATTATTATTATTATTATATACATATATTTTTTTTTTAACATTTAGTTTAATGAAACATTGTTATTAATTGAATTAAAAAAAAAAACAAAGTGCGAATACTAACTAAAATCGATAGGACGATATTTCACACTCGTGTCGGTCTACAAATAACTGTTTTTTTTTTTTTTGAAATATATAAATAACTGTTTTTGCCAAAAAAATGATCTGAAGACACGATAGAGTTCTTGATAGAGAAATTGACACTTTTAACCCACTTTTTTTTCCCGACTTTGAGTATCAGTCTCGGGTTTTCCCTCGCCTATTGTAAGTTTCCCCATTTCTCCCTTTTTGTCCCAAGTTATACAAATTTGTAAGAAATTATCTCGGAACGTTTGTTTTTTTTGTGTTTCGTGACCAAACATCGATAGTGACGGTCCTCCCAACTCAAGATGGATTCGGAGGATGAGGATACGAATTACTTAACTCAGGACGAAATACTAGACAGACTTTTGGCCAAGGAGGACTCAAACGCTCTAATCAAGCGACTCCTAGCGGAGCGGGCTCACAGGGAATCTGCGTCTAGATCTTTTGCCTGCATCGAGAGGATGAAGAGACAGAGAGATCTGCCAGGCCCTTCAAGACAAGCCATGTCGCCAATTGAGACAACGAGCATTTGCACAGCAATACTCGCTGCTGAGACGACCAACTCAGCGCCACCGACGTTAGGAGACACTACCTCGGATCTGAACGGGCAGTCAGGAGCTGCAGCGCTGGCATCCGCCTTCACGAGCGGCACTTCTAAAGTTATTTCACCCAACCAGGAGAACAAGAAGAGGTCGCGCACGGAGGATATCTCGGAGATAGAGGATGACCGCCTCAGTGTATTCTGGGCTAAGATGTCGAATATTACTGAAATAATTCATTCAAGTAAGAGTAAATTAAACAAGGACGACAGGAGCACTATCCAGGTAAGCCTCGACCTAATGTCTCACGAACTAATGAAACTTGCTCTTGACTTGGCAGTAGCCAAAACCAAGGCAGCTACCTTGCAAGAAGTCATGTTGGCTCAGAGGGGCTTCTCTGATAAATTGGATGTACTCATCAAACGAGTACCCATAACTGTGGCTGCACAAGCTCCACTGCCGCAGCGTAAGTCTTATGCCAGTGCTGCTTCAGGTCCCCCTCCCTCCGGTACCCTTGTAGTGGATGGATTTGAGAGGGCTCTACCTCCGCTCCAGCCGACTGTGTTGTTTTACCCAACCGTGCCGGAAGGAAAGACTTCAGATGAGACCCAAAAGGAGCTCATGAAGGTCTTGAACCCATCAAAGGATGGGTTTCAAGCTGTCCGCACGCGGAAATTAAAAGGAGGAGGATTGATGGTTCAGACTTCTAGCACGGCTGGTTTAGACAACATCAAGAAGGCGTCGGCTAAAATCGAAGCCAGCGGCCTGAAGATGATTCACCCTCAGGGCAACCTCCCAAAAATTGTCATATATGACGTACCAAAGGGCGAACCGGCAGCAGACCAAGGGCTGTTCACGGAAATTTATGCCAACAATATAAGAGGTAAGTCAACGCTCTCCCTAGAGGACCACCTCCGGACGATGTGCCGTGTGTCTCTGTTCGGGAAGAGGGATTCCTCTTCCATGAACATGATAGTCACCTGCCATCCCGAGAGTCGAAAGGTGTTGATTGACAGCGGCCTCTGCTTTCTTGGATGGAATGCCTGCCGCGTGCGCGACTATTTAGGGGCCACCAGGTGTTTTTAAGTGTCATTTGTATGGCCACGTCAGCAAGTTCTGCACCATGACAATTAATATGTGCCGCCACTGCGCCGCAACCGGCCATGACATCGAGGATTGCCCCAAGAAAGCTGACGCCGCTGTCTGCGCCACCTGCAAGCGCTTTAACAAACCGTCCAACCACCCAACAGGTGACAGATCGTGCCCGGCCCACCACGCTGCTGTAGAGGCCCAAGTCCGTAAAACTGATTATGGTAGGCGCTAACTCCCTTACAATTGGACAAGTAAATCTGCAGCGCTCTCGAGGGGCAACCCTTGAGACTCAACGATTAATGGCCGATTTGGACCTCAGCATTATTCTGATTCAGGAGCAGTATCTCCGGCAAGGCAAGACAGCTGGTATAGATTCTCCAGGGGAGGTACTCGAAGTAGGGAAATCCCCGGGTGCGGGTGTTCTGATCAACACTTCAGTGTTCAGCCCCCTCCTTCTCGAGGGGCTCTCGAATGAGTACCAAACCTGCGTATCGATAATCTTCGATGATATCGAGATTGTTTTCGTATCCGTCTACTTTAAATATGGAAATCCCGTCGGACCACACATCCTTATCCTGACGCGCGCTCTTAACGTTCTGAAGGGGCGTAACATAATTATAGGGGGGATTTCAACACGCGCTCCTCTCTGTGGTACGATAATAACGAAAATAGGATGGAAAGATCAGACGCCGTCGAGGACCTCATCTCTGCGCAAGGTCTTTTCATCATCAATGAACCAGGATACCCTTCAACGTTTTCTGGCACCGGAGGGGAGAGCAACATTGACTTAACTCTTTGCTCTGGGTCAATTGTGGCTAAGATGTCTAACTGGATGGTCCACGAACGCGCTCTTGTAAGTGACCATAGGCTCATCACTTTCTCCCTAGGAGTTAAAATTGATGAAATACCTCGCACAAACTGGCACTTCAAAACACAACAAGCGGATTGGGATAAATTTGGTAGGACACTGCGCAATAATTTAAGGGGCTTCTATGCATTGGCTGCTAGTGATCCTGATAAATTGGGGGAATTTTTCAACGCGGCGGTGGTATCAGCTGCAGATTCCTCCTTGGGAAGATCAAACCCAAAGAGGAAAATAAAGACGCCGTGGTGGTCAAATGAGCTGACTTTGTTGAAGGGCGCGTATAAGAGGGCCTATAGGAGCCTTGGAGTTGCCAGACGGGCTACGTGTACCCCTGACAAGGAGGCGTTCTTAATGGCTAAACTGAGAAGCTCCCGTAGTGCCTCTCGAATAGGTGTCTGCTTAGCAAAACGAGCTTCCTGGAGAGAATGGGTAAAAGGGGTGGGAAATTCAAAACCTTGGGAAGTTTACAGCGCACTCCAAAAAACGGGCAAAGGATCTGAGCGTTACTTATCCAGCATAACACTGGGCAATAACGATGGGGATGCCGAGAGTTGTGACATTGCCACGACCCTTGAAACACTTCTGGGGAAGCTAGTCCCTCTAGAGACAGTAACAGGGGAAAATGACCACCACAAACAAGTGAGAATTCTCTCAAGGCTTCCTCCTAGGGACCTCCCCCAGACGGTCGAAAGCTTACCACCATTCAGTAAAGCGGAGTTAAATATTATAATTAAGGGTCTCGGTCCGAAGAAAGCCCCGGGTCTCGACAAGTTGAATGGTATAATCGTGAAGCATGTTTGGATCTTTGCAAAGGAGGAGCTTTTCCAACTCTTGGACACATGTCTGAGACGCGGAAAGTTTCCCACAGTATGGAAGAGGGGTGTGCTCAGGATAATCCCTAAGGGAAACAATAAGCCGAGAACGGACCCGAAGGCGTACCGCCCCATCACCTTGCTGCCATCCTTGGTAAAATTCTCGAGAAGATCATACGTAAGAGGTTAGACCATTACCTGTCGCCCGGTAGCATCCACCAATTCGGCTTCGTTCCTGGGAAATCCACCGAGCACGCCATTTCGTTTGCGCTCGACTGGGTGAAGGTTTGTACTAAGAAGTATGTGATAGGTCTATTTCTAGATATTGCCGGGGCTTTTGACAACGCATCATGGCCAATGATACTTATCAAACTAAAGAATAGAAACTGTCCACCGGATCTCTTTGAGATCTGTTCCGACTATTTTAGGGACCGATCCATCGTGGTTGCTCACGGGAGCACCACTATTATCAGAGAAGTGGATATGGGCTGTCCCCAAGGCTCAGTTTTGGGTCCGGAATTTTGGAAAATTCTTTTTGACGACGGCCTCAGGTTACCCTTGCTTGTGTATCAGTGGCATATGCGGATGATGAGCATCTTCTTGTGGCGGGCAACAGCAGGAAAGAGGTCGAAAGTAAGGCCGAGGAATGCTTAGAGATGGTTCTGGAATGGGGTAAAAGAAATAAATTAACCTTCGCTCCCCACAAGACAGTGGGTCTCCTTATGAAGGGTTCCCTCAGTCGAAGACGTAACCCTTCTATTAAAATGGGAAACTCCACAATATCCTTTGCGGAAAACACCAGACACTTGGGAGTCATTTTAGATAGATCGTCGTCTTTCCTGGCCCACGTCAAAAGCGCGTCCAGTAGAGCCCAGGCCCTCTTTCATAAGTTGAGAAGACTGTCAACGGCCGAGTGGGGTCTCCGCTCGCCTGCGCTCCGGCTAATCTACCGGGCAGTATATGTGACCCAAATCTCATACGCTGCTTCGGTGTGGAGGCACCGCCTTGACAATGTTCTTATACTCTCGGCTCTGAAAAGGGGCCAGCGCACTCCTTTACTGGCGCTCTCGGGAGCTTACAGGACTGTAGCATCAGATGCATTACCGGTTCTGGCCGGAATCCTGCCGATTGATTTAGAAATTAGGGAAGTATTGGCTAAGAAGGCTTTAACAAGAGGTAGAGAGGCTGTCCATCTGGGTGTCCACGTGACCGTGGGTGGTGAGGTCTCGCTGCCAAAGCTTCTTAAGGAGATGCGTGATAGAACTCTGGATGATTGGCAGTCACGTTGGGATAGGGCGACGACGGGAAGATGGACTTATTCTTTCTTCCCCTCAGTTAGAAGCAGAATGGAAGGGGCATTTTTACACCTGGACCACTATACCACCCAACTACTATCGGGGCACGGTGAATTTAGGAGTAGACTTCATAGTTTATCTCTATCCCCTCACCCAAACTGTGCTTGTGGAAATACAAACCAGATCGCCGAGCACATTCTGTGGCACTGTGAGATTTTGATGGATGCGAGAGAGGAAATGCTGGATGGTTTGACTGGAATTACCAGACCAGCCTGGAATGCTGATCTGGTCTGCAATAAGGTGAATTTCGAGTGTCTGAGAAGGTTTGTAAGTAGATGGGTGGAGAGATGGCCTGAACTTAGAGTCGCGGACTAGCTTCGTAAAATCATTTATCGTTTCAGGTGCCGGAGGTACTGTCCTCTTGAATCTCTGGTACTGATTTTAAATTTATTTAACTACTGTATATGCTTGGTTTTACATTTTATG
>JAHDVE020007804.1:0-38296 GCA_022606495.2 Halesus radiatus
CAACTCCTACTCCAACTCCTACTCCAACTCCTACTCCAACTCATACTCCAACCCTACTCCAACTCCTACTCCAACTCCTACTCCAACTCCTACTCCAACTCCTACTCCAACTCCTACTCCAACTCCTACTCCAACTCCTACTCCAACTCCTACTCCAACTCCTACTCCAACTCCTACTCCAACCTCTACTCCAACTCCTACTCCAACTCCTACTCCAACTCCTACTCCAACTCCTACTCCAACTACTACTCCAACTCCTACTCCAACTCCTACTCCAACTCCTACTCCAACTCCTACTCCAACTCCTACTCCAACTCCTACTCCAACTCCTACTCCAACTCCTACTCCAACTCCTACTCCAACTCCTACTCCAACTCCTACTCCAACTCCAACTCCTACTCCAACTCCTACTCCAACTCCTACTCCAACCCTACTCCAACTCCTACTCCAACTCCTACTCCAACTCCTACCCAACTCCTACCCTACATCTACCCAACTCCTACCCTACATCTACCCAACTCCTACCCTACGACTACCACTATTAAGTATTTAAAGAAAATGAAAAAGAAAAAAACTTTCAATGTTAGCTTTATCTCGACAAATGGGGCCTAGGAATTTGTTGCCAAATTTTTAATTGCCCAAATCTCGTTGCGTAGGTGGAGACGCTCAGTTTGATACCCATATCGGCTAAAACTACCCCTACCCCTACCCTTGCTCTTACCCCTATTCCTTCCCCGACCCCTACCCCACCCCTAGTGATTTTATTTTTATAAATGTGTTTTGCGTAATATTTTCCCTTAAAAATATGAGCCACATCTTGCAAAATGGGGCTTTGGAGCTAACTGCAAGTTAGTCCAAGGGGAAAGTAAAAAAACAGCGCTATATAAATTTTT
Organism: Halesus radiatus; assembly: GCA_022606495.2. Lineage (NCBI taxonomy): Eukaryota > Metazoa > Arthropoda > Insecta > Trichoptera > Limnephilidae > Halesus > Halesus radiatus. Next base: position 894 of record JAHDVE020007804.1, read on the forward strand.
TAAAAAATCAGAGAAAAAATTACCGTTTTCTATCAATAAATGCATTTTTAATGATTTTTTTCGTTCACCGAATTATTTTCTCCTTGTATATTTCAAATGAATATTGATTTATTAATCGGGTAGGTATTTATAATGGCGCCGTGTAAAATCGCCTACGCATTAAAAAAAAAACCGTAATTCTATTTCGACAAATTCGTTTACTTAAAATATTATTAAACCTTCAAAGCATTTTTTTCATACTATTCCGATAGGCTGCTGCTCTGAAAAATGGGGTACCTACCCGGAATTAAATTCGAATGCTTCAATTCATTAGGTTTTCGCGTAGGTACTTTGTAATATTGCACTTGCCTTCAAACTGATCCCATAGAAAAGTGAAATAGGCGCGAAAGAATAAAATGACCATTTTTTTCACCTTTTATAACTGTCAAAAGTTTGAACGATTACTGTGGATTTTTCGACATGGGTGTCTGTAAATGTCGCGATTGTTAAAACTCCCGCCACCTGTTTTAGTACGGATTATCCATTTATTTAACCTCTTCGACTCACAGAAATGAAAGATTAAGTATTTTCGTGGCCGACGGCAATAGTTGAAGAAAATTTACCGCCGAGAGATCAGGTTTCTGTGTTTGTACGTACTTTTTAAATATTCTCGTGGGCAATTATTTTTCTTTCACGGCAACACGTAGGGTAAGAAAGATCGCTGGAAACTCGAATGAAGATCGAGCAGCGCCACCCGGCGGGTACGAAGATTGCGGTTGAAAATAGAACCGACTCGATTGGATTTGAATTTTTCTAGTTCTCGCCGATAGATGGAACCCGTAATCGTTCAATATCTTCGATACAAATTTTTCAGTAGTTTCTAGAGATTTTTCTTAGATCACATTTTTCCCCAGATTTTTACCCCATTTTTCCCATCATTTTCAGTAGTTGGCCGGGCAAAATGACCCTTGCGGTGTTTTAAACTCTACGGGCGGTTCGGTCTACTTTCGCGAGACAGGAGAGAAAAAAAAACCGTCGGGAAAACAGTGAATTTCGTGTCTCGCGAAAACGAACCTTGAGGTGTTTCGAATTAAGGGGGCGCATGGTCGTTTTCGGCGAGACAGCCAAGTCTGAAAATTTCCCTTTCGTGTCTTGCGAAAACGTACCTTGAGGTGTTTTGAATGGATAGGGCGCATGGTCGTTTTCGGCTAGCCAGCCCCGAGTCTTAAAATTTACCCCCATAGAACAATACTATATATACTAGGTTTTGCCTATTGCAGTGCTGCAATTGGTTTGCGTATTTAGAATATGTGTTGTAATGTGGATGAAGCAAGAAGTGTGTGTGTTGGAAATAATTTTTAAAACGAATATTGGAAAAATATTTATACTTCACCTCCTACCCCTACTCCAACTCCTACTCCAACTCCTACTCCAACTCCTACTCCAACTCCTACTCCAACTCCTACTCCAACTCCTACTCCAACTCCTACTCCAACTCCTACTCAAACTCCTACTCCAACTCCTACTCCTACTCCAACTCCTACTCCAACTCCTACTCCAACTCGTACTCCTACTCCAACTACTACTCCTACTCCAACTCCTACTCCAACTCCTACTCCAACTCCTACTCCAACTCCTACTCCAACTCCTACTCCAACTCCTACTCCAACTCCTACTCCAACTCCTACTCCAACTCCTACTCCAACCTCTACTCCAACTCCTACTCCAACTCCTACTCCAACTCCTACTCCAACTCCTACTCCAACTCCTACTCCAACTCCTACTCCAACTCCTACTCCAACTCCTACTCCAACTCCTACTCCAACTCCTACTCCAACTCCTACTCCAACTCCTTCTCCTACTCCAACTCCTACTCCAACTCCTACTCCAACTCCTACTCCAACTCCTACTCCAACTCCTACCCTACATCTACCCAACTCCTACCCTACATCTACCCAACTCCTACCCTACATCTACCCAACTCCTACCCTACATCTACCCAACTCCTATCCTACATCTACCCAACTCCTACCCTACATCTACCCAACTCCTACCCTACATCTACCCAACTCCTACCTTACATCTACCCAACTCCTACCTTACATCTACCCAACTCCTACTCTACGACTACCACGATTAAGTATGTAAAGAAAAGAAGAAGAAAAAACTTTCAATGTTACCTTTATTCGAGAAATGGGGCCTAGGAATTTGCTGCCAAATTTTTAATTGCGCAAATCGGGTTGCGTAGGAGGAGACGCTCAGTTTGATACCCATATCGGCTACCCCTACCCCTACCCCTACCTCTACCCCTGCTCATACACCTATTCCTTCCCCGACCCCTACCCCACCCCTAGTGATTTTATTTCAATAAATGTGTTTTGCTTAATATTTTCCCTTAAAAATATGAGCCACATCTTGCAAAATGGGGCTTTGGAGATAACTGCTAAGTTCAAGGCGAAAGTAAAAAAAACAGCGCTATATAAATTTAAAAAAAAATCAGAGAAAAAATTGTCCCTACATCTACCCAACTCCTACCCTACATCTACTCTACATCTACCCTACATCTACCCTACGTCTACCCAACTCCTACCCTACGACTACCACGATTAAGTATGTAAAGAAAAGAAGAAGAATTTTTTTTTTCAATATTAGAATTATTTGAGAAATGGGGCCTAGGAATTTGCTGCCAAATTTTTAATCGCGCAAATCGTCTTGCGTAGGTGGAGACGCTCAGTTTGATACCCATATCGGCGACCCGTACCCCTACCCCTACTCCTACTTCTACCTCTACTCCTATCCCTACCCTACATCTGCCTTTCATCTACCCTATCCCTACTGTACCGCTATTCTTATTGAGTATTTATAGGAAAGAAACAGAAAAAAGCTTTCAGTATTAGCCTTTTCTCGCAAAAGAGAGCCAAGATTTAACTGTTCATATTTTCACCGAGATGCCCGGATCCGCTACGTCAATACGCGTATTTTGGTACCAATATCAGATATATTACGAAAGAAAAAGAATATCAAAATGAATTATTTATAAAATATCCGATTCTTTGATTTTCTGTGCTCCTGTGAAAAATCCATTAATTCATAATTTTATACCCATTTAGAAGCCACAAAAAAATAAATATATTATGTCAATCTCGAAACAGATCTACATGCTCTTCGGATTCTGTGTATTTTGTCCGTTTAAAAAAAATGGCGCTATTTAAAATAAATATTTATTAAACAGTGATTTCAGTTTCTGCAACCTATTTCTCGTACGTTGAAAAGAATAAATTCAAGATATCGTATCGGTAGTACCTAATCATTTAGCTTAAAGTGCTCAGTACCTACCCAGTTATTATTTTCGAATTAATTTTATGGGGTAAATATTTTCTTCTCAGTAGCAACAAATTTCTTCTTTTTAATCAATGATATCGCGTTTCATGACGATTTTGGAAATGTCAAAAGTTTGATGGATTATCCTGGGGTTTTTTTCAAGAAATGCGGCCGAACTGACCGATTATTAACCTTCCTAAATCTGTTTTAGTAAATATTGTCCATTTATTTATCCTTCTCGGGGAGTATTTTTTACGGATTACGCTTTCCCGTGAAGAGACCTGTTTTTCACATTTTTCCCGATTTCTTATTTTTTCCTAAAATTTTTCCCGACGAAACGGGGGGTGTTGAAAACGCATGAAGCCAATATGAGCCTTAATTTCTTTGAAAGTGGATATGTTTACGGACTTTTTTGGCGTGCAAGTTTTTGACACGAAGATTTTCGCCAAAATGAACCTTAAGGCGTTTCGAATGGATAGGGCGCCAAGGTCGATTTTTGAGTTCAGGCCCTTGTCTGAAAATGGGGAAAAGTTAGAGCAATACTATATTTAAGCTAAAATGAACCTTAAGGCGTTTCGAATGGATAGGGCGCCAAGGTCGCTTTCGGCTTGGCCGGCGGAAGTCTGAAAATGGGGAAAAGTTAAAGCAATACTATATATATATATATATATATATATATGTAAGGAAAATTATTTATTGACCACTTCTCAGTATGTCCACATTATTAAAACAATATAACACATTTAAATAAATCAATAAAGAAAACATTGTCATTTAAATACGGGGAATATACATTATAAATGTAAAAACCTCACAGAATAGAGAATTTTAATTATCTTCTAACTAAATCGGTTTTGGCGATAAGAAACCATTATTTTTAAAAACCCGTCCAAATTAGAATTGGGTAAATAAAATCATAAAAATAAGTCGTCATAATGTGGATTAACCGCATTTTGAAGATGGTCTTGAACGCCGAAACAGCTGCCACGACAATAAAAACTAAAAATTCTCGCAGAACTTAACAATAACATTATTTTATTTAATTAAAAGATTTTTTTTTCATTTAGATACTATGTTCATATTAGAATACATGTTCTATTTTAAGTCAAATAAAAAAAAAAAAAAATCAATATCAACATACGTAATTTTTCTAACGTTAGTTTTGGTAGATAAAATAATTTTCAAAACTTCAATTTTTCAAAGCCCGAATGTTTTCAATGTTGAATGTCAAAACAAGGTTGAAATTCACCGTACATAATTTTATTTTCTGTTCGTAGTAAACCATAACTAAATATAAGTAATAAAATTTTGTAGCTTTTCAGAAAATTTAACTCAAAGAACAATAATCGCATTTAACATAAAATTATTATAAAATCCACATTGACCATTAGTTCGTACATGAAATTTCTTATTTCATTAAATAATAATCCTTTTTTTTTTTGGAAAAACAATTATAGAGCTCAAAGTCACCCTATTTAATTAAAAATCTCACCAAAACCACAAAAAAACATATTAAAAATAGAAAAAAAAAACAATTTCTTTATTTCCATACAAACTCAAAACCAGAATACGCGCGTCCGAGATCCGTGACGTCAGAAGTTGTGAATGCAATGGTACTTACTAACGCTGTGTTTTAATGAGTTGATTTTTTACTGTCTTTTAAATAACGATTTATAAATTCAACGTATTCTAATGCGGTATTCGCTGATCTAAACATTTTTTTATAAAGCCTTAATATTTGTCAATGGAATTCCTTATTTATTTATGTTTCATGTTCTAAGTTCATATTTTTCGTACCTAAAGCACTACTCCTGATTCCTTATCATAATAAACGATGCTTGAACTATGATGTTGATGGAGTCTTTCTTTGAGACCAGCCATCCGGTGTCTGTGATAGATACAAATCTGTGTCTGCGACCATCGAAATACATCGTAGAAGCGCTGTAAAAGCAAAGGAGCTCAACCAGTAGTCGAAGTTAATTATTGGTTGATTCCAGATATCTAGACCAAATCTCATTGTTGTAAGTGCTTACCCAGAATGATTGAAAGCAAATCCCATAGAAATAGACAATACACCCAGCATTGACATTTTCAATACATCGAGATGGCAACATTCTACATTGGCGCCTCTAGCGCCCTGGGAGTTACGAATTATTGTTTTTCAAACAATTAATAGATTTTCTTTGAAATATATTCTTAATAAGTTATAGAAATCGAATATTTATAAAATAAATATTAAGTAACCTACAATCAGAGTGGAAGATACTCTCAGTATCGCCCTGGTGAAAGACCACCATTCAGATTTGAAACGTTGCATGAAATGGCTCTTTTCCGTGTTTGGTGAGCAGATATGAATAGCCAGGTATTTACTCACCTTCCTCCCCCCCTTTTCATTCCCATCCCCAATACCTTCAGCCTCACAACATTCCCCAATTGCAGATGCCATAATCTCACTGGCTCCAGATGGTCGGGAGCAGTTGGGACTCTTGTGCGGTATTCATATAAAAATAATAGATATAAATATTTAAGTTTAATCCTAATTAAAGCACACACATAAATACAAATTAACGATAAGATTAGTGATACTCGTATGTTTAGCCAAACGAAGTCTAAAAATAATAAATTAAAGAAAGTATTTTTTTCCCCTCTTAAACCATCAGCCAAGCGTGAGCGGCGATCGACGAGGTATATAACCTAGTTATACTTTTTATTAGATGATTTCTCGATTTCTATAATTAATTAAGAAAAACTTTCACAGAAAATCTATTAAATTGAACGAAAAAATAATTTATGCATCCCGGGCCGCTACAGGCGCTAGTGTAGCATGTTGCCATCAAATGTCAGAAGCTGGGCGCATTATCATCTAGGGTATTTGTTGAGAGTAATATGGTAACAGGAGGGTTTGCTATTGTTGCGATGAAAAAAAAAGATATATACATAGCATCATTTATCTCCCCAGAGAAATTTTCGTATCTTTCTACCCGCACAACACTATTAAGACTTTCCTGTTTCAGGCAAAATTTAATTTTGGATATGAGGCTAAAATATCCATTCAAACTGAGTGATCTTTTTTTAAATTAAATTATAGTGAATATCTAGTACGGCTAAGAAGTATTTAATTTGTTTTAAATTATGAAATATAGACCATTAAATAAATCAATTTATCATGATTTTAGATGCAAATTTCAAAATTATTTGCTGGTTTAGGGTAATTTTTTTTAATTGTCAGTTTTTGTGTGTATATATGACTACACAAAATTAAATAAAAACTAAAAAATGTAATAAATTTTCTTCGATCGATATTTTAAATTATGTATGGCAAATTTTTGTTCCAATGTAAATTGGTCGTTTTTTAATTTAAATTTAAGTCCATCGTACTATTTATTTTAAAATATGTAATAACAGATTTTTTATTACATATTTTATTAAATTTTCATAGATTTTTTTTAAAATCACTATTAGCCACACATAATTGCTATTGTTGCCTCTGAAATCACGAAAATTGGAGTTATTTAATGCCCTTGATTTTGTAAGTACTTCTAATCCGTACTAGAAATTTGTTATACCTTTTGATGAAAAAAATATCATTAGATTTAGTTGAGTATTTTGGAATCAATTCCAAAATTAATTTTTGTATGAAATGGGCAGCGCAGCCGTTCCTCTTAGCTTATATATATTGTGCGAAATATACTAAGTTTCATCACGCCTAAGAGAAGTTCGTGCTCATTTAATTAAAAATTTATATCTAGTTGCGAAACATCAATCCTAAATGAACGCAATACGATTTTCATCTTCATGACGGCCTAAGACGCGAGTGTCCGAAACTTCACCTTCTTGCCTCATCGTTTACAAGTTAGAGTGTGTTTTTGTTTGTCAAATTTAATACGTGAAACCAGAGACAATGTAACTGTTGAGGTGGCTATATGAGTATTTTGATTTTAAAAGTTCTAAGATTGTCTCCACTCGAGTGCTGACACAACCAACATCGGTGACAGCCGTCTTACCAGCCAGTGGCGTTATCTACGTCATAATTACATTTTAGCCAGTTCGAAATGTTTCGGAATGTGTAGTTTTAGATCATTTTTAAAATCAATAATTATGAATGATAATATTAAATCTATAATTTCTTCAAAAGATTAGTATTCACTTTGTGGCGTCATTATCAATAAATTAATTAAAATTTATTTTTTATTCACCACTTTATTAATAAAAATATATCTACATGTTTCGAAAGCGATGATTTCTTCATCAGGAATATATAGAATACTAAAAAATTATAATGTCACGTATAGACAAATGATAAATATCGAACACAATAATGTAAGAATGGACAAATATGTTCTATGTATATCATTTGTTACATTATTATTTTTTAGAATTCTATGTATTCTTGATGAAGAAAGCATCGCTTTCGAAACCTGTATATATATATGTATATTAATAAAGTGGTTAATACAAAATTAAATTTAATTAATTTATTTTTAATAATTATAAAAATTACACATATTTAGTATGATGATTAGAATCAGAAAAATAAACTTTAAATCTACCGTACATTTTTAACGGTATCCATAGTTTGTGAAAATACCCTATTGCGGATGCCAGCCCCAACCGACTCCAGATGGTTGGGAGCAGCTGGGAATCTTGTGTAATACTCATGAAAAAAATATTGAAATTCAAGCAGAAAATCGATTTCATTGGCCTATCTGGAGCCTAGGAGTCGATAGGTCTTGTCATGTAAATCGACATGCTATATCTTTAAACTCGGCACACATCACTCTTTTTGACATTAAAACAAACGGCAGCCACATTCATTTCTATACGTCGCTCTTAGTTGTAAGCAGCCATGGCTGACTATCGTCATGTTTTGATTGGCTCCCGCAGCCAATGATATCTGGCTGCCTAGTACGTTTGCTTGAATACACTGTAAAACAAATTTGAAGATGTATTGGCTCCCGCAACCTGGCTGCCTAGTGCGCAGCTAGCCTATCGGTTCAGTGATTCTAATTTACAGATTTTGCCGATTATGAAATCTCATTACTCATATTTGCAACTGCTGCATATTGCGAAGAGCGTCAATATATTTTATTTCATCCATACATCCAGATTTTGTCTTTAATAATCCGGCCATATCAAACGGAACGAATCCTCTGAAGAATTGGCATCATTGCGGGTATAAATTTTCCTAGAAGCAAACCATGAATATGCAGGAACGGGCTGAATTTTGGAAATTCGGGGAAAGACAAGGCCCAAACTATCCTCAGAGTCTCGTAAGGAGGATAATTTAAAATTCATAAAGCTATTCAATTCGGTTGATGTGTCTACCCGCGGGGAGGACCGGGGGAGGCCCAACTCGGCGGGCCGGCCATCAGCATTCGGTAATGAAATTTGCCAAGTAAATCGCATCATTTTGAGGAAAACTTTGAATCCCTAAGAGAACCGCGCGGTAATTACGAGATAAATGCTTCGTTAAGTTCATTTGCAAAGAAACTCTTCGTCCTGGTTGGAAAGTCATCGCAAAAATTGAAATAAATTTTTGGAAAATATTTTAAATGTTTTTATGAGTCCTTAATTATTACACTATTGTATGAAGCTATCACTTTGTGGTTATCCATTATAATCAAATGGAACACTCAAACTTTATTTTAACCACATTTATTTTACACGCCTACCGGTTTCGGTTTACGGAAAAACCGTATAACAGTATTCACTTTGCCCTGACGATGGAACAGTTGTTCCGAAACCGGTAGGCGTATAAAATAAATGTGAATAAAACAAAGTTTCACTGTTTCATTTGACCTTAATTATTAACTTATTCGGAAGATATATTTTTTGATTAAAAATTCAAAGTATGTGAGATTAGTATGCTTTGTGCAGTAGTGGGCAGGGCCATATTTTCAGTTTTCCAGAATAATAATTTAACGGTGTACATATTTTACCCGAAGAGATATGTTTTTTTTTGTCGCAACCAAATTGTCCTTTTCTGTACAATCTGAGAAAATCAATAATAAAATAATACTCGTAATGAGTATCTACTTAATGTCTTTATTAATATCTTGGGAATAATAGCGAATTTACTGAAAATAATAATATGTATTTATTAACGCCCCAATGGGATTTTACATTTTTTTAACATTTAAATGATTTTGTGCACAGTGTAACATATTTATGTATGTATGTATGTTTAATAATGTATAAGTGCATGACACAGATATTTATAAAGAGAAAGGTATTTAATATGAAATATAATACATTTAAAAAAATGAAAATATTAATCGCCTGATCTATATGATACATAATATGCAAGTTTATTTGTTAATTTTTTAAAAGAAAGACAAATATTCCCAGGTTACGAATAACCTGACAATATTTGAAAATCTCCTACTACCATCACAGTAAGCGGAACATGTTGCTTGTGTCGTAATGGAGGACTTAGCCAGCCGAGGAATTGAACTCACGACGCCTGGGTGAGACCCAAACGCGATTCCAACTCAGCCACTAACCGGTCACGTGCATAATATTATATAATATGAGTGCATGACATTGTGAAAAAAAAATAAATTAACGTGTTTTTATATTTAGGATTACGTAAAAATGTATGAAATTGCATAATACATAATATAGTATATGATACGTTAAATGAAAAAAGAGGAAAAAGTTTTTAAATTGTAGATAACTAAAAAGATAATAAAGAAAAAAAATTATAATAATTAAACAATAGCTTTTAAGCGATGATTTTATAATCGTTGCAACATAAAAATATCATCCAGGTATCTTTTAAACACAGGTAAAGTTATATTAAATATATCTACAGAAGATGTGAATTTGTTTCCAAGTGTTTGTAGGCGAGAAATGGGTGCATGTATTTGGTAGTTAGTCCCAGAATTATTGTTATAGAATAACATATTTTGGCTAGTTTGTCGATGAGATACTTTGAATTTGATTAGTTATATATAATATTTGGTATGTTTATCTCAATTCATACTGTAGGCACACTGCTAGTATGTACATACATTATGTTAATGATACATAGCGTCTCTGCGTTTGCAAAATCCGTTATGTAAAAATATACTTTTTTTAGGAGAAGCAAATAACTAATTAATTATATTTCGAAGTACATTATGCATAAAAAAAGATCTTGTTTTCTGCGTATTGACTTTGAAATGATAACCGCATGTTTTATTGAATAAATCAGTTATTTGCGTCTCCTGAAAATTTGGCGATTTTTACATTTCGGATTTTGCAAGCGCAGCGACGATATGTACATATATAAATTGATTTAATCTGATACAATATAATTTATTTTATTTTTTGTAATATGTTATAAATTAATAAAAAAATAGTTTAAAGTACGTTTCACAACTATTTTCGAATTCATAACAGGTTTTACAATGATTGTAATAGTTCTCAGCTTGAACCTACCTTAATCATGATGCATGTTAAATACGACATTATTAGTTATTGAATATTCTGTGTCCCCTGATCCCACCACCCCTGCCGCCATAGCCCCTGTGCCCAATGCTACCCCCGCTGCTATCAACATAGCCCCAATATCGCCCCGGGCACCAGAACTAACCAGAGACTGAAATTAAACCGTAATTTGACAGCCGATACACTTGCCGGACACTGGCCAGTATTTTGAAAGGACGTTATAAAACTGTTGAGCTTTGATTACTTGTTTTGTCAATTAATTAGAAAAACTAACATTAAAACACATGACAGGCGCGACCGGAATTTAAATAAGGAACTCCAGTAAAAAATATAATTAGTTCAAAAATATTTATTCATATAGATCAGAAAACGCCGCTTATATATATTCAACGTTTTTTATATATAATTATACGTAGAATTTATAAATCGTTTTTTTATAAGTGAATAAAAAATCATTTCATCAAAACACCTTATTATGTTGGTACCATTGCATTTGCAACATTTAACGTTACGTGCGCTTTTGTTTTTTGATTAGTATGGGCATTTTTATTTTTCATTCTTCTTTTATATTTTTAATATGTTTTTTTTTAGTTTTGGCGAAATTTAAACTTAATTTCAGTGACTTTAAGCTCTATAAATGTTGTTCGATATAAAAAAAAAGTTGAAATAAATTAGAGTGATCATGAGCAAACCAATACGGATATTATGATAATATTAATGCTCAATACTATTATTATTCTTTCAGTTAAAGTTTTTAAAAGGGTACGTATTTTTATTACTTATGGTTTAGTATGAATAGAATATTAAAATATACACGGTAAGGTCATCCTTGTTTTAAAATTTGACATTCTAACCTCAAAATTGATCAAAACCGACCGGCCATAGATTGGAAGCGTTTTAGCTGGCTTTGAAAAATTGAAACTTTAACTAAGAAAACTAACTTTAGAAAAAAAATACTGATATTTAAATTTGAACGTCATTATTGATAAGAAATAAAATATAAAAGAAATAGACAGGAGCTCCTTATTGAAAATCACAGCCAAAATTAAATTTTACATCGGATAATTTCTGCTCACCAAATTCCTAACCTAATTCGAACTGGTGCCTAAATAAGTACATTACAATATTTCTCTTAAATTATTTGGTCCATTTAATTTCTGATGCAATAGTACATTTTTTTTGTATACCTATACATCCTTCCTTTTTAATGTTGTCTGGAAGACAAATAAATAAATTACTCCCATCATAGATAATGGATTGCTTGTCATATCGTGTACATATGGTGTTTAAATTTACGTCATCATATCGTATAAAGTGTGTGTGTGTACTTATTACGTGATAATAAATTATGTGTTTTGTGTATATGAATTAATAACTTCATGTATTTGGGTAAATTAATATTCGATAAATGAGATTAATATACGGATTACGCAGGCGTTACAAACTGATTACTTTTGACCGTGTTTACATAAGCTAGTTTGTCGCCATCGTAAAACAGGGCATTTATTTCGAAGCACTGCTTCAATACACACGTACAGATACTAGGCTATTTACTTAATTGAGGAACTCGATAGTTAATTAGGTTTTGCAAATGCGGGAGTTTCATTCTTCTAAAAAAAAGCCAGTAATGCGATAACAGCAGGTTTGATTATAAGAAATTAATATGAAACAATATATAAATTCCATATAAATGCAGTAAACATCATCGGTCAAAATATGGGCAAAAACATTTGAAAAATTAGCATTTAACCAACCAACCGGTGAATCATCGAGTGGATAAAGAAGACAGTTTAGGCCAATCTGGCATTTATTCATTTCAAAGAAATGATTGCCCGGCGTTCTATGTAGGCAAAACGTCGCGTAATGTTAATATCCGGGTAAAAAAACACTTGCCAAATTTGCCAACCACCTCGTAGAAACCGACCACACATTCAATAAAAATACAGGCACTAGTTTACTGCATAAAAATGGAACCGGCATTCGACTAGATAACTTAGAAGCGTAAGAAATAAGGAAAGCCAAAAACACTAATATTAGACTCATAAATAATCAAATAAATTTCAATAAAAGTACAATTCTTAAATTATTCCCAATAAAAAAAGTACACACCCTTCTCGGTCAGCAGGTATCTGCTGATCTCCCACCCTTGGCCTTCCACTCGCCTGTTTTAATCAATCTATAATACATGTGTATCTTAGTTCATAGTTTAGTTGTATACTGTTCTGAAGAAGCTACGGTAATAGTGAAACCCGGTCGGCAAAAGTATAAATGAAAGTGATGTGAACAAAGTTATTGTTTTATTTTTTAAATTTTAATGTCACATCACCAAGTCACCGCTTCATATGAAAATATAAGTTGAAAATTACTTTGTATTCACCACTTTATTAATATAAACATATCAACACGTTTCGAAAGCGACGCTTTCCTCATCAGGAATATTATTATATCAGTATTCTATATATTCCTGATGAGGAAAGAATAGCTTTCGAAACATGTTGATACATTTATATTAACAAAGTTGTGCATACAAAGTAATTTTAAATTAATTTATAAGTTACAGAGGTTCTTTTAATCCAAACCAAGTATATATAGTTTGAAAATCAGATGGAAATAATTATTGGCTATTATTAACTGTTTCGTTTGAAAAGCTTTTCATCTCTTACATTCGTTATTTAAACACACCCTTTCCGCTGATGAATAAATACTATAAACATACCTGACATCAAATGCAGTCTACCCGAATGCATTAAATCAAAGCGGAATTGAACTGGACTTCGGTAACCCATGGCGATCGAATATTCAGGGATGTATCATCATCAATTCATAATGGAAAATAAAAATGAGTAAAATTAAGTAAATAAAATATTATAATAACATTAATATGAAGTAATTTGTTTCCACCACTATTAAATGTATTAATATCAACATGTTTCGAAAGCGAAGCGTTCGTCATGAGGATACACAGTATATTAAAAAGTATAGACAAATGTTAGACATAGAAAATAATAATGTAAGAATAGACAAATTAAAACATAAACCAAAATTAACAACGAGTGATGAAATAAGTAATATTATATGTAAATTCCCCACGAAAAATCTATTTCCAAAATAAATGATCCTGGGAAATGTTTTACACAACAAGTAATTGTTTTTTTATTATTTAAAACTTCACTTAACAAACGTATGGGCTAGGCCATCGATATAATATGTCGAGGTGGAGTTCAAATAAGTGATTTGATTGATTTGTTATAAAAAAATCAACAGCTTTTGATATAAATATATACTCGTACATATATATAGGAAGTTAAGCAAAAGGTAAGCCACCAAATTTTTTAATGATAATATTGGTTAAATACAAGTGTTTTATTTATCAATCCAAAAAAGAGAAAACAAGAAGAAAGAGTAAGACATCCATCGAGTTGAATTATTAATATACCTAAAATGGGTGCAGACGCACCATCTCGCTTTCAAAGATCCTTTCCAGTTTGCTCCCATCTGGTCTCCCAAATACGGTTTAATTGAAATTGCGGCTGGACACAAACACGTGTGTCCATACATCCACGTCTGGACATGTATAAACCTGTAATTATATTCAAATGCGCGGACCCCGCCCAGCCAGGCCCCATTCTGCCACCGGCCTGCATCTTATTGCTGCGACGTATTTGCATATGAAGGCGGGGTAAATAGGAACAAGTAAATAGCGATTCTGCTTTCCTCGTTCGTTCTGGGAAAACCGTTTTTAATTTGCTCCCTTGCCCTAATTAGTTAAAAACTCAAAATTCTCTAATTTTGCTTGTGTTGGGACAAGTGTCACTGTTATTATTGAACAATTTTTATAGCACCCTTCTGCAAAAAATATCACCCCAAGGGTGCCTAACAATTCAATTTTTGACACTACCTTACTTATTTCAGTATATGCAAATGATGGGCAAATAGGGGAAAACGTTGTAAATAGATTCGCTGAGTACTTCTCGGATAGCATTTGATCAATGGTACACAGATGCGAGGACAAAGCGTCAAACTCTGCTCCCGTTGTATTTTGCCACAGAACATGCACCTGTCTAGAGTTACCTGTGAAGACACATGCAGGATTGTCAGTCAACTAATTAATTCTAAGTCGCCAGGGATTGATACCACTCGGATGTTAGACAATAAAAACCAGGTAAATCTTGTTCCGTAATAACCCATTTAATTAATATAATTTTGGCACGAGCAGTTATACCGAATGAGCTTAAATGTGTCATTATCAGACCAATATACAAAGGGGGGGAAATACTCGCAAATAGAAAATTATAGACAAATGAGCATACTGCCAGGTATTAATTTTTTTTTTTAATTAAATCACCGTAAAATTGAGAAAATACCAGGTATAGTTTAATGAAGTTGCTACATTAATATCTGAATTGCAACACTAAACGTAATCAAGTACTATTGTATGATTATTGATTTAACTAAAGATCCCCAAAATTATCAACGTTGTTGACGAAATCTAACACATATCCGTACATTTTCACCTTTGTTAAAACAGTGTTGCAAATTACGCCTTTCAAAAACCGAAAACAAAACTATGAGGAACACAAAAACACATATTGCAGCTAAAAAGCGGATAGAACTAATAAAAACTGACGCTCTTCCTTATGCCATACCTGAAAGATTGTAGAGATAAACCAATACAATTGTGTCATGTGTGACGGGGAAATTTCAACAAATTTAACCTTTTTTCCAGGTAGATCTGGTAAAAATGAAAATAAATTAAATATACAATTTATTTCTTGAAGAGAAAATCATGTTCATTGAACTATTTGAGGCCCGAGAATCGATATGTTTTATGTACATTGGTGACATTGATTTTTTTTTAAACCGAATATATTTTAGTTAATCTATTACTAATGACTTATCGAAATTTATTGACCTCATTGTAATATTTAATAATTGAAGACGATAATATTCAAAAAAATTCATTGAAATATGAAACAGAAAAAGGTGCAAAAGATTTCCTGGAAGGTTGTTTGCAATTCTCAAGGGATTTCTTTGATTTAGGGGCGCCGTGGGGGACCTGATCCGTCAAGCTTTTTATCTATTGGTATATAACCGTGTGTTTTTTAACTATCATCCATATCTTCAATATGACCTGCCACATGTTTTTATAAAATTTCCAGTGAAAAACATTACGACATAAAATATATAAATATATTCAAATAGATTATGGATCAACCAACGCCAATTCTGAATATATCAGTTTTATTATATATATCCGTAGAATTTAAAGTACATACAAACCACATCATCAAAACGCCCTGTTCTGTTGGTACCATTGTATTCTTAGCATCTGACGTCATGGGTCTCGTCCGCGCGTATTCCGGTTTATGTTTTGTATGAAAAAAATGATTAACATTTTTGTTTCACTTTCGGCGCAATTTAAACGTGATTTGAGTGATTTTGAGTTCTGTAATTGTAACGTAAAATAAAACTATTAATTATATATACACTGTACATTCATAGGCAAATCGACAACAGACCATTTATGCATTTAAATATTGTGATTATTCTTTGAGTTAATGTGTCTAAAAGGGTACATAATTTCATTATTTATGTTTAGTTATGGGTTACTATGATTGTAAAACAAATAAAATAATTATGTACGATAAAGTTAATTCTTGCTTTGACATAACCTCAAAAAACGCGGTAAGGAATATTATAAAGACGGAAAAGAAATAATGAAACTGTGGCTTGGTTCCATTTTTACATGTTGTTCCACTGCGAAAACAATAGATGTGAGATACCTCACATTAAATTATTAAATTTTTAGAAATGAAAACGTCTTTTTTTGTTTTTTAATATATAATCAAGTATAGTGAACCCATAGTGAAACTATCTAACGCCAAATTTGACATCGCACTCAAGAAGCCATAGATTTTGTGCGTTTTAACGGGTCTTGAAATATTAAATAATAATAATAATTATAGTTTGCAGGGGTAGTGCAATGCAATACGTTCCGTAAGTGATAATAATACAAAAAAAAATAACAGTAGTTACGTAAAATAAGAGGAAGAAAAAAAAAGAAAAACATGGATAAAGATTACTCAGTAAAATATGCAAAATAAGTTCATTCACTGAGAAATTAAAAAAAAAAATTAAATGGTTTATGGTGGATATTTGATGGTTTCCCGTCTTCAAAGGGCCATCAAGGGAGACTCCATCCATGTAGCCGTGGCAGTAATGATGGTATTCTTGAATTGGCGTACTCTGCACCCATAGGCTTCCCATGCGGTGGCGGAGAAGTGCCCTGAAAGAGTGCATTCGTCTTCCAGGAACATTTCGGTAGGCGGGATAGTTGGCGATATATATTATTGTAGGTGACTTTTATTTTTTGCCACCAGGATGCAGCTTAACAAGCTTTTTAGTATTCTATATATTCCTGATGAAAACAGCATTGCTTTCGAAATATGTTGGTATTTGAATATTAATATAGTGGTCAATACAAAGTAATTTTTAATTAATTTAATAACTAAATAAACAAGCTTTAACGAAATAACCGTCTCTTCTTCCAACAGTAATTTCTCGGTGTGTTACTGCTTTGTGGTAAGCGCACACTTTTAGAGTTTTGTATTCATGACGTTATTTTTGGGGAGATTATAAAACATGCACACATATACGTACGCTTTCGATTAGCTTGTATTTGCCAACAAATAAATCTTATCTTGGATTATTTATATCTGGAAATGAATACCAAATAAGTCAGGCACCTCCCCCACCGCGTGATCCTATCCGGCATTTATTTTTTCAATTACACTTCTCGCCAATATATCTTCTAGGCATCGACAGTCATCCCCGAGCGCTGACCAAAGATAAAAAAAAAACACAAAAAACACGCAGAAAAGAGCGGAAGACGTTTGATCTCGGCGCCTTCTTCGGGCGGGAAGTCCCGCGCTTTGGGCAGGAGGATTTTCGCGGTTATTTGGCTTCGGGTTTTTGTCGCCAGAGCGCACGTGCGTGTGACAGCGCCGGGGAAGGGGACGCTGGAGTTTACCCTGCGGTCGCCGGGAAAGGTTTTCCATCATATCCTATTTTGAAATGTGCTTTATTTTCTGTGTGCGCATTTTTTTGATTAAGAGCACCCTTACATAAAAACGTAATTGTTGGATAAACTACGTACTCACACGAAAAAAAGAATGTTTTTATCAAATTCATCGACTACACAAAAAAAAAGTCTCACTGATGCTGGAACATGAATTTTAAGCTTTTAAAATATTTCCGATAGCGTATTGATCTATTAATTGTAGATCAATGGATAGATTTATTTATTTATTAATTTATTTATTTGTTTGTTTGTTTATTTATTTATTTATTTATTTATTCATTCATTTATTTATTTATTTATTTATTTATTTATTTATTTATTTATTTATTTATTTATTTATTTATTTATTTATTTTTTATTTATTTATTTATTTATTTATTTATTTATTTATTTATTTATTTATTTATTTATGTATTTATTTATTTATTTGCTTATTTATTTATTTATGTATTTATTTGTTGTTGTTGTTGTTGTTTTATTTATTGTTGTTGTTTTTGTTGTTGTTGTTGTTTTTTTTGTTTTTATTTGTTTTTTTTTTTTTGTTGTTGTTGTTGTTTATTTATTTATTTATTTGTTTGTTTTTGTTGTTGTTGTTGTTATTTGTTTATTTATTTTATTTGTTTTGTTCTTGTTGTTTTCATTTGTTGTTCTTTTTTTCTATCTTTCATCTTCTTGTTGTTCCATTTCATCTTGTTGTTGTTGTTGTTGTTGTTTGTTGTTTTCTATTTCATTTTCTCCATTTCTCCATTTATTTATTTATTTGTTGTTCTATCTTCTATTTGTTATTTATTTGTTGTTCCATTTCCATTTGTTTCTCCATTTCCATTTCATTTTTTATTTCCATTTCATTTTTTATTTCCATTTGTTGTTTTATTTGTTTTTTTGTTGTTGTTTTTTTTTTATTTATTGTTTTATTTATTTATTTTTTTGTTGTTATTGTTGTTGTTTATTGTTGTTATTTATTTATTTATTTATTTATTTAGTTTATTTATTTATTTATTATTATTTTTGACGTTAATTGTGAGTTCTCACAAATAATGTTTATATTAATGTAAATTAATCGATATGTTGTTCCGTGCTTGTGTTAAAGTTATAGCAAGTAAGTCAATTTCGTTTCCTGGTAATATAAAATAAAATAATCTATTTTATGAACATAATAACGTTTAGCAATTTTTACATTATTTAACCACGATGAATAGATTTTCGGCAAAGTCGATGATTATAAAAAAATGTATTTTCGATTAATCGAAGTTTCTGATGTGTCTTAATTGGTTAACAAAAATCAATTGACGATCGATAAGACTGATTTATAACTGACATATTCACTATTGCAGAATTTCACAAATACGGCAAAATAAATAACATCGGAAGAACACCGTATTCTGCCAGTATGCGTTATTTATGCGCATTATTACGAACGAGATAGCCCGGTGGAATAGCATTCATAAGTTTAGTCAGAAAAATGCTAAATGCCACTAATCTCCGTGAAAAATATTTTACAGAAATTGCGTAATTTATTAGTTTGCATATAGTACCTACCTATGATTTAGAGTTTATGATTCAGTTTTATCCAATCTGTGGACATAACTTAGTGTACTTACCAGGTAGGGGGTTTCAGCATATTCAGCGATGAGCCAAAACGGGGTTGAGGGTTTAATCATAATAATTGCAAGGGGATAATATCCACCCTCGCGAGGATTCTCTTCCCATGGGTGGTTTTTAAATGATGGCTGAATTCAATTTGGATTATAATTTTCACCTGAATAAATGGATGGCCTTATGAACAGTCAATTAATCCACACGTTTATAGAAATGGAGTTAATGTGGATCCGCCATATGATGTGGCGTTCCACAAGTGGTATTAGTTACTTTGCGTTATTTTCCTAGCAACTTTTTGTAAGAAATCAGTATCACATCATGTCAATAGGATGCATAATCTGAGCAACATGTTTGGAGTTATTGTTGATATGTTTGGTGACTCCATTTATACAATAAATCGTCATCTATACCAGCACTTTGACGAATCCTACGATATGTCGTATTGTAGCTTGGTTTATGCAGCTTTAATAATTTGTATTATAATGTTGTTTTAGTTTTCTATTATATGTCACTGTTAAACTTTAAAAAAATAATTACATCACACCTAGTTGTATTATATAAAATCATTAACAACCTAATTGGTAGCCCTGTCATCTTCGCCACTATTAAATTAAATGTACCGACGAGGAACACAAGACAAACTTTAACATTTTTTGCAACACTTACGCAATCAACTGTCAGTCTCATCCATTAACCAATAGGATGTATGATCTGGGCAACAGGTTTGGATATGTGTTTGATGTATTTGGTGACTCCATTTATACAGTAAATCGTCATCTATTCCAGCACTTTGATGAACTCCACAATATGTAATATTACAGCTTTAATGAATTGTGTAATAATGTTGTTTTGGTTTTTGATTTTATTTCACTGTTAAACTTTTGAATAAGATTGTTCATTACTTCATGTAATCTCTATGTACTTATCATTGTTGATAGCTCTTTATGTTATCTTCTAAAATCCAGAAAAAGGCCAGATGGGCGTATAATCAAATAGATACATGACAACGAACAGGAAATTATGAATATAAATGTTATGGTGATTTTCTAAATACATTATTTGAAATTTGAATATAATGAACGGTATATAAGTTTCAATAAGTTGTTCCAGGCCATTTGTCGCAAATCTCAGATGGCCTCAAATACCTTTCAGATGACTTCCAGATTACCACACAGAATAAAAAAAAATAACTCGATTCACGGTTACTCAGCAACTTAAATGTTAGTGGCAATACGTCTTTTAAATTGTTTTTTAATTGTATTCTAAAACCAAGCAGTACATTAATTGTTGCTTTCCCTTTGGTGGATCACTTTGAATTTATTATTTAATAATAATAGTTTCGTTGTGCGCTGAAAGCAGTGTATTGGTGTAAATTTATCGTTTTAGCTTCCCCATTGTCTTCCGAGGAAAGAGTTATTGCCAAATCAGACGTTTTATCATTCCACATGTTTATATTTTCACTGTCGTTGAGTGTGACCAAAAGGAAATAATGAATTCGCGTTATATTTTTTCAGCGTTTGCATAAAATAAACCAACAAAGTTCCGTTGCTGGAAATGAATTCGTAACACTTGATTAAAAACTTGGTTGGAGGGGGAAATAAACATGTATTTTTTTCTAAAACCCTTTGTCTTAAATATTATGTTGCATTGGAAAACATTATTATCTTAAATAAATAAAACGGTATATGTATATAATTTAATATAATGTGAAATACACATTTTGTTATGTCGAATTGTTAAAACATTTTCCATAATATTATTTTCATACATATTTTTTCTGTTATTCTGGCTTTGAGGTGACCCGACTAACGTATTTGACTCATTTACTCGTGCCATGTCTTCCTGGGGCATCCGACTTATTCCACCGTTTTCTTTGGAGTCATATATTATCCTGGTATACCTATTACCATTTATCCGCTCTAAATGTCCAAACCATAATAAATAAGTGTCCATTCCTTACTCTTTGTAAAAACGCTTTCATAATACTTAAATCATTCCAGAACTCTACATACTATTTGGGAAAGTTATTTAATTCACATTTAATAATACAATTATAACATGCCATAATCTTATCCTAGTTAAACTGCGTGAGCTCGTTATCAATGAAAAAGATTGGTTCGCTAGCTATCTATCTGATAGAGTTTAAAAATTAATTCATTACTTTCCAACCAATTTTTAGCTACCAGTGGTGTACCACAAGGGTTACATTTAGGCGCAAATTTATTTTATTATTTTTCAATGATATTGTAAACATATTTGATAAAGACATACGTATTACATATGTATTACATTTTTATTTAAAATCATTAATTCTGCTTTAAATTGTTAGATATAACTTACACAAGTTAATTAATTTGTGTATTCTTAACAAACTTTATCTTAATATAGTATCAATTAATAAGATTTTATAATATAAGTCAGCCAATTATTTATCCATATTAACTTAACAACTTAATCCTTACTTTTGTCGATGCAATTAATGACCTGCGCATTTTCGACTAAATTAAACAACATATCCGACATAAACGCAATTAAAAAGTAGGGAATGAAAATGCTTAGCTTTATTTTTCGAAATTCCAAGGGATTTAGGAATATTTCAACATTTTTGTATACATCTTTAGTTCGTAGTCAAGTTGAAAATATTTCTTGATTTGGTGTCCCGTTTTAAAATACATTCAGATTCAATCGAAAAAAATCAACATAAATTCCTAAGACACATTAATTACAATCTCGGTATTCCCATTGAAAGCATTAACTATAATTACTTGATGAAAGAACTAAATTTACTAAATCTCTCAGATCGAAGATTTATTTCCGACTTCATATTTATGTTCAAAATTGTAAATTGTAAACGGTGACAGCCCTGATTTAATTAACCACATTCAATGTCATGTACCTACGAGAGCAACTCGTTCCAAAATCCTGTTTAAATGTAACAACACCAGGACTGAGCATTACAGACACTCGCTTGTACCTAGATTACATGATATTAGTAAAAGATACGCAGGTGTAGCGAATCTATTTAACTGCATGGAAGGTAAGTACCGGAAGGCTATACTATCATATTTAATCAATGAATATTAATATACCTTAAGTTTTCTATATGTTTTATATCTTTTACTTTTATATCCTTCCTGAACTTTAATTCTATATATACTATCTGATCTCATTGTACGACCTAATGCCAGAGTTTAGAGCCTTTTTAATTTATTTCTTCTATATTTTTATGCTTGTAGATAGTAAATAAATAAATGCACAAGTATTTTAATTTTTTTTTGACAAAACATTATTTTAAGAAGTATGTTGTCAGATAAATTTATTATTATGTGTTCAAAGTTTGGCAGATACAATATTTCCATATCCATCACGACATTGGCAAACGTACTGATTAAAACACAAGCGTACACACAAAAAAACCAAGCGATTCGTTATGAAGGCCAAATCCAGAAATATAACTAAATTTCTAGATTCTACTGAGTGGTTAACATTACAGCGTATATACTATCCCAACTTGTTAAGTAAAGCTCCCTACACGTGGAAGCTCAGCACGACATATTTCCTTAATTAGTTATCGCTCCTTTATAAATGAACATTGCGAGGCGTAAATACACGACTGATGAAAAAGCTCGAGGCTCTATGACAACTGGCCCAATTCGATATTTACGAGTCTTGACTATAAAATATACAAGGTTATGTATTTGTTGTCATAGGGAAACGCCTTTTGTTAAAAGTGTTTTGCCGCTTTCTTTCGACCTTCAGAGAGCGGTGAATGTAATATTATGGAAAGGTAATAATTTTCGTGTACACAATGCTGATGTGTTTTGGGTTTATTGGCTTTCTTAGTGATTTTTCTTATCAAGCCTTAACAATTTCTTTGGAAGAAAACAGCTACTTAGATGTATAATACTTTTTATCGGACTGACATTCATTATATTTTCCTTTCCTTTGAATTCAACAGCATCACGCATTGTTACTGTCGCACAATGCAAGGCTACCGAAGAAAAAAAAAAGTGTCACCAATAATTACTATTACCACTGGTTGGATGACTAAACCACGGTTCTCATGAGCAAAAAATTGAAACCTTGTTTTTTACAGTACCTCCACACAGGAGACCCTGAGAGAAATAATTTCCGTCAAGGCCTATATTATCTTTGGATAGGATAGGAATGAGTGAACTTGGGTCTTGAAGAGACCCACGTTATAGGATGGAGGAAACACAGAGGCCGGCAGATCATTCTACAGCCGAGCTGTTGAACACAAGAACAAATCGTAGAAGCGACCCGTTCTCATGTGACAAATGTCAACCGTGTGCAAATGTTGGGCGCGCGTTTGGCGTGTTTCCCGACTATGCACCGGTGCCGAGGGATCAATGACGCTAGTGCCTCGGAGCATCTTCCATTAAAATACCGGTAGAACAAGGACAGCATTCCCACCTGACGTCTGTGCTCCAAAGATTGCAACGCGTTTGTTAAGATAGCCGAATCTATGAAACGGACCGCCCGTTTCTGCACAGAGTCAAGGGTTTGGGGTCTTGTCAAACAAAAAGCAATCGAGGACTGTACTGTCATCCGTGTAACAATGGATTGGTGCACATGTCAAGAGGTTATTGATGTGCAACAAAAACAATGACGGAGACAGAACCGATCCTTGTGGGACGCCAGCATTTATTGAATTATCGTGAAAATGCACCAATTAATTAAATAAAATTTATTTAATCAATTGGTGCATTTGAACCCGCGACCTTCGGATTTGTAGTCGAGAGCCTTACCCCTCGACCGTGGAAGCCGTCAAATTTACTGATATTTGATTAAAATTATTTGATAACCCTTTTTTTGTGCAATGGGATATTTATAAATCTTTCTATTCATGTATAATTCGTCTATATTGGTCCTCATATAGAGTAAAAAAAAACAGGTAAATGAGAAATTATCAATTATATTTGATTAACAGCAACTAGAGATTGATAGCAAAAATCATCGTGCTAAAATAATTTACATAAGCAGACTCCATATTCGAATAAATACACTAGATATTTACTACTGATGATCACACTTTGAGCTTTGCAAAACGGCTGATTTAGGTTTGACTTTCCAGTTATATAATGAGTTATGTCAAATGACATTTTTTTATTCTTTTATGAGAAATATTATTTTGATAATGAGCGCCATCCCTGCAGGAATGGTAATTATTTAAGCAACCAATATTTTAGTTTTGTATTTTTCTTATAATTCTGTTCCTATTTTTATGTGAGATCGCAGAACTGTGCGTCCTAGTAATTAAATAAAAGTTAATTACTTCATATTCGTAAAAGCATTTACTTTGTGGCTTATCATAATTATAATATAAACAAATACATTTGTTTTGAACAATTTTTTTTTAATAATCGACATTTTTTTGATAATTTATTTTTTATAATAATCGACCGGTTTAGGAAGTACCCATCCTTCCTTCGTCAGTATGTCTGTAATTATTTTATATCTCAGATTAGCCTTAGTGTATTCCTGATGAAGGATGGGTATTTCCGGAACCGATTGATTATTATAATAAACTAGCTGATGTGTACCCGGCCTTGCTCGGGATTTTTTTAAAAAATAAAGATATGAATTGTCAATTGAAGATATGAATTTTATTTCATTCCAAACATTTATTCGTTCAAAACTATATGTATTTAAAAGTTTTTAAGTAGGAATCTACTTGTGTTTTCCATTTTTAAAATATTTTACCCCAAAAAACCATCGTCTTTTGAATATGTAATCTGTGGCTAACAAGAGTGGTGTATCTATGGGTTAACCTCAATACAAAATGGCGGGTTCAATGTTTTTCATGCTAATTTAAAAACGATATAGCAAAAATTTTACATATAGTAATTACTCTCTTAACCTTTCCGGAACTAATAAGAACAAACTGTGTTTTTTTCTGCGAAATCGGTTCCGTAATTTTCGAGAAAATCGAGGATACACAGATAAACATTCATTTTTAAACATAGAGATTGAAGGGGTTCAAAATAAATTTACGTGTTAATATCTTAATACAACATAATACTATTCATATTTCTTATTATAAAAACTAACCATCACGCCGTATCTTCACAGGAGTAGGCTGAGAGAATGGACTGCCACACACCTCCTGTCTTGGCATGCGATCCATGATTAATTAAAATTCGTAGATCATCTCATATATACATAATGATCAATTATTTTGAAATCTCTTAGTTTTGACAATGTATAGTTTTATAATTTTGAGCACAAATATAGGTATTACCAGTATCAGTATATTGATTTTTTATGCTTATTGATGTAAGGAATAAAATTATAAAAAAAAACTTTCAGGAAATAAGTTTTAATCTTTTATTTATTTTATGTGATACCTCTCAAAAGCACCCCTGTCTGTGTGGAGCATATACAAGAGGACTATATCGCTACTCGGTTGGGCAAAGTTGTGAGGCGGATTAAGGAGGGGGCAGTAAGAAGGATTTTTTTAAAATATCTTGTAGCATTAAGAGGAAAGACAGATGTCGGTAACCCGATCTACATGTGAGTCGATTTACATTAAAATGAGTCAGCGAAACGACCCATTCTCATGAAGCCAACATCAAATGTGAATGGGCGTTCTGCTCGTGTCTGTCGAGTTTCACACACATGCAACGGCGCGAAGGGGATAAACGCTGCTCCCTCTTTCGAGCAGGTTCTATTAAAATATCTTTAGAATATACTCAGTATACCTACATTGCGTCTGTACGATATGGCAATCGGTCTGTCAACAACGAATTGCGAATCAGACGAACCATCCTCCTTTGCACAGAATCAAGCAGGTTTATCAAGTATTTGGAAGCTCCAGTCCAGAGGAGATTTCCAAATTCAACCGTGAACGTACTCGAGATTTATATAGGATCAGCAGTTGGTCACTGTGCTAGCCTATACAAGACGCCCAGTTTCTTGGAAGCCAGATTTACTTGGGCTCCTATTATAGAAGCCCGATACTTGGGCAAGTCTGAAATACTTACCCCAAGCAATTCATTTTATTTTAATGTAAAAAGTATCCATTAATTGAAAGGATAAGTAAAGTTAATGTCGAACATAGTTTTTGGCATTCCGATAAACGGTATACTTTTATTAATTGATAAACTAAAGTTCTTAAAAACTTAAGACAAGATTTTTGTGCATAGCGCAAAGGGTAACAATTATTTTTATAAACAATAATTATTAGCCTGAAATACTAATCCAAATTGAAAAAAACCTTTCCGAGCAAAGATAAATGTCGCCGACAGGACTCGAACCTGCATCCTTCTGATTGCCGGTCAGATGCTCTACCATTGAGCTACGTCGGCTTATCAAAACCCGCCAAGTTAATCAATATATACTAGTGTTTCATTCAATAATTACTGTTTTTTATTATATTTCACCTGAAACAACCAACTTTATTAGTATGAGAAAGGCTTGTAACGGCTAAATCCCTCAAATAGATGGCGTAGCTCAATGGTAGAGCATCTGATCGGCAATCAGAAGGATGCAGGTTCGAGTCCTGTCGGCGACATTTATCTTTGCTCGGAAAGGTTTTTTTCAATTTGGATTAGTGTTTCAGGCTAAAAATTATTGTTTATAAAAATAATTGTTACCCTTTGCGCTATGCACAAAAATCTTGTCTTAAGTTTTTAAGAACTTTAGTTTATCAATTAATAAATATTTGACAAGTCAAAGCAATTTTCACCAATAAAATGTAGACATAATTTGTCTCGACGCCATCTATTTGAGGGATTTAGCCGTTACAAGCCTTTCTCATACTAATAAAGTTGGTTGTTTCAGGTGAAATATAATAAAAAACAGTAATTATTGAATGAAACACTAGTATATATTGATTAACTTGGCGGGTTTGTGATAAGCCGACGTAGCTCAACGGTAGAGCATCTGACCGGACATCAGAAGGGTGCAGGTTCGAGTCCTGTCGGCGACATTTATCTTTGCTCGGAAAGGTTTTTTTCAATTTGGATTAGTGTTTCAGGCTAATAATTATTGTTTATGGTATACTTTTATTTTAATATCTGCATCCCGTTAAGATTACAGTTCTTTCATCGTTGTTTATGTACAAGGATGCTTTGGAACTGAAGATTGAGTCCTGTAAAACGAATGCGAGGAACTGTTTCAGTAATACAATTTTGCACCGTCCTTTAAATGACGTGCCTTGTCACGGATACTTTGATTTTTTTCATGTGAAAGATGGAAATGTAGCATTCCAGAATTAATGATATGGCTTCGGGTTTAAGATCAGCGTTAATTTAGTCTCAAAAAGTGAGTTTTAGCTATCTTTTTAATAAAATTTAATATAAATTTACTTTAAAATTGTTATTATTAATTTGTGCAAGTATTTTAATGCGTGGAAAACAGATTTTACCGTTAGTATTTCTAATAATAGATAATCTATTATCACAATTATTTTCTCATTAAATCGGTTTCATCGGTAATAAATCATTTTAGGCACCATGAAAATTGAAATTGACTGGAGGTAAATAGAATCATATAAGTAGGTCGTATCAACGTAACCTAACTACAGTTTGAATATGATTTTAAGCCGAAACAGCTGACGCAATAATAAAATACTTGCAGGACCTAAAAATAATATTTTTAAATTTGATGTAGGTTGAATTAAAAAAAAATAAAAAAAAACAATTATTTATAATAATTTGTTGTTTTCTTCGAAATATGTATTTATTAAATTTGGTTACTAATAAAAGAAACACGTATTAAGGGATTGTATTTTTGTGACGGGCAAAGCGCAATTAATAATTATATCGTTCGAAACATGTTCATTAAAAAAATAAAGGAAATAAGTTGACCGGTCAGTGGCTGAGCTGGCATCGCATCTGGGTTTCACCCATGCGTTGTGGGTTCGATTTCTCGGCTGGCTAAGTCCTTCTTTACGATACAAGCAATATCTTCCCCTTATTGCGATGGTAGTAAGAAATTTTCAAATATCGTCAGGTTATTCGTAGCCAGGGAATGTTAGTCCGTCTTTAAAAAAATAAATCCGAAGAGGCACATATCTTATTATATCGTTCCATACTACCGATTTATATTAATGCTCCCGAGAGCTTCTTCAAGACACCTCAAAAACTGAATTTAAAACAAATTGTTATTTTCGCTTTACGTTGTCAAAACACCACAAATTCCCAATGATATATAGGCTCGTGTCATCGCAGCAATGCGGCATTATTAATTTAAAAAAGCAGCGTACAAGAATTACTTTTAATGTTGTCTTTAAGTGCGCATTTAAATTTAGTGCAACTGATGGCGCTTTGAGATTGCGGAATAATTGCAACAAGCGTGCAGATAAATTCCCGCTGACAGCACGTATTTTCGGCGCGAATCGGACAACAACAAATGCGTCACGTGGTCTCCCTTTGATGCGCATCACCTTGCGTTCGTTTAATCTATTCCTTTTTTGAAAATTCAAACATATTCTGCGAAGCGCCCTCCATGTCGTATCGTATATCTTTCGCCACGCTTTGAAGCGGAGTAGTTCTCCTTTTATCGTTTTTCGTCTTAGATTATTGAACTTGCTGAATAAGTCATCTTGTTTATCAGTCACAGGAAAACGGTTTTTATAACTAAAGTTTGGCGCCATTATGATTTTAAATACTTTTCATAATTTTCTGAAAAGAATTTCTTATAATTAATTGTTTGACAATCCGGCTTCACATGGGACAAGATGAAATAATTCCTAATTATAAAAAGGATTGCTGAGTTTTTTTTATTGACAGTTAAATAGTTGAAAGCTCCATAGCTCATAGTGGAAAATAGTTTCGTTTAACTGAAAACTCCAGACAGAAAGACACTTAATGTTTCAATGGCATCACAGGTTCAGTCAAAATATGTGTAGCTTTATAGCTAACGGTCAGCACTCAAAAATACATACTTTGCAGACAGCTAACTCAAAATAAACTACAAATGATTTTTTCGTAAATTCTGTAATTAGGAAAATGTGTGAGGATTCAAATGATAATAATCTTCAAACTGTAATCTTTTAAAATGTGTATGAAATAGGTAATGGAAGTTTAGGTAAAACGTTGAAATTTGCTTTCACTGGTTTTCAAACTGCACCTATTTGGGGAGTATTTCATGGAATTTAAACATTTTGAGTTCGAGGATTTTTGTCTTTTGAAATTTTATTATTTTCCTAACTACTCGTAAAGAATTTACAGATAAATCGATTGGGGTATTGCTAGAGTTAGCAACTTGCAATGTTATTTTTGTGCCATTCTTTTAGTGTTGGCTCAGATGCAGGCTTTTTTAAAAATATTTTTTTATTTGTTTATTATTTACATTTTACGAATGAAAAAAAATACAATGCAAAAAGAACCGATAAACTACTTTTCAAAAATATTTAAAGAAAAGATTTAATAAAAACATAATCGACAATAATAAATCCTACAAAAAATAATACTTCCTTATTATCTAATACAAATAGCTTCTTTCAGTTAGCCATGTTTTCAATATATTTATTAACTGTTTAGTTTTATTACAGTTTTTTAATTTCAACATATATCATATTGAAATACTAAAGGATATGTATATAAAAAACCGCCATTTAAAAAAAAAAAACCGTTCCTTCGTGTTAGTAATCTTTATTATTAAATTGTTGCTGCGAGGTCGTCTTTTATTTTGTAATTTGGAAAAGATGCGTTTTAATAAAATGGCATCTGTCTCCTGCGCCGTTTGTCTTACGAACTTCCGTGGTGCGTTGACACGTCCGGATGACATGTTTTCATAATTAACACAGTGCGGGCCGATGACTGGGAACCGGGAAAATTGGTCACCGATGATGGAAATAGACTCCGACCCTTTTTAGGAGTAATATTATAAAAAAAGACTTTATTCTAACGGAGCCAGTGGGGTATGACATCATATTTTGGTATAATAATATTTTGATAATTTGTACAGCGCTGTTTTTCTGAAAAATAACCTTTAGGGCGCTGCTCAAATATTACATCATAATCTCTATCTAATTATGTAAATAAAAGAACAAAAAAATGTTCTTATCTGGCAGGTCGCTTCAGATAAACACAGTTTTACTAGAAAATTTATGCCTCGAGAAGACATGGTTTTTACAGTTTTTATTTTATTTCTATTTTTACCTCCTTTTTATTGAGATTACTTTTTTTAGAAGATTTCTGGCAAAAGAAAAGTTGGTATTTATTTGAAATATTTGTAATTTTACTGTTCATTTTTAGGACTGGAGAAGATTTATAAAATGACCTTAAAAAGCTTAAGAAATTTTCAGTAGATATGTACATTTTTTACACATTTAGTTATTCACAATTTTGCGGATTGTGGAAAGTTTCTCACTTTTTTTGAATAGCTGTAACGCAATGAATTTTCGCAGCGGTGGATGAAAATAATTGCTTATTCTATAAGTAAGTTTAGGTAACTACTAACCGGCTAGCCTAACTAAACAATTTGATTGTACATTTCTTCCATTTACGGACATGGAGTATGTTTTGAGTTTGAACGATGTGGGGAGAGTAAGGAGATGGGGAAATATGCTCAATGATTTTTTTTCAAAAATTTATGAAAAAGTAAAGTGCAATCATTAAGATTATTAATTAATTATTAAGGCGAAAACCACCCAGAAATTTAAAACATTGTGTATACAAAAAGCTACTAAAATATATACAACCGACTTCCAAATGATTTCCATAACTTACATTCTAAATTCATCAGACCAAACCCAATCCAATTTTTATCTGTAATCAGATTCGAAAATATCCCTTTGGTCGAAAGAGATTTTAGACAAATTAAAAATGTGTAGGTAAAATAAACAACGATTTTTACGAGTTTGGAGAATCGCACTATAAACCGACATTGTAACACTCACACACTGCTGAAAGAATTTTATTGATATTGTAAAAGATTATTTTTAGAAACAAAATAATAAAACCTACTGTGACCGATGTCTTCAATGTCAGTTCTACGAATTTTTTTGAACCCCCCTCGTACAATGGTTTTTGATTTTGAAGAATATTATATTTTTACAATTACTTACATTAATATGGAGTTTATTCAAAGTGGTCTATTCATACAACCTATTAAAATTATCTTGTAATACAAATCAGTCATTGATATTCTTAAATTTCTTATAAATCTTGATGTCATCGGCACACAATAATATGCCTAAACCATAAAATAATTGAATTGTGTCATTTATAAATAATATAAATAAGATTGGCCCCAAGTGAGCACCATATGGAACCCCGTTCGTTACATTAAATTTAGTAGAAATATTTGAAGAAATTTTGACTTCCAGGAATCTATCAGCAAGGTAGCTATTAAAACAGGCAAGTAAGATATCATGTTTTCCCAAATTTCTTCAGTTTGTGCAGATTTTATCAGACGTCTTGCTAAAATTTGTATAGATAGAATTAACTTGAATTTTACTATTAAAGGCATTCGTTATAAAATTTTAGCATATTGTCAAGTTAGTGAGAGTTGATTTTCCAGATATGAATCAATCTTCGAATGGAATGGATTAACCTAACCCGTTTGCTGCATTCTTTATTACATACAATAAAAATATTAATAACACCTTTGTAATTTATTTTTTGTATTTTTTCGGCATTCACTATATAGAAATTTCTAGAAATTTTGTTTGGAAGTTTTATTTACTATGTACTTTGGCTATTTTTGATTTATTAGTTTCGCTAAATTAATAAATCAAAAATAGGTTAATATAAGTTAATTTATCTTTACGTTAAATCGCGTAATCTTTATAGTACATTATGTAATTCATTTTAATTAATATTTCGCATTGTGCATTGCATAACCCATACAGCCACACAGAAAAAATGATTTTATTATTATTACTTTGATTATGTAATTGTTGCTGCACATTAGCTCTTTTGCTTTCCTAATATGATCATGAATTTCATATACCCGAATAAGTATTTTACTTTAAATAGTTTTTTTGAACAAGTAATTACCAATAGAGGATTTAACTTTATATATTGTCTTTATATTGCACAGGTAAATCCAGCAACGAATAATGAGCGAATAATAATATTTTCTCATTTATTCGCGGAGCATCTCACCGTAAGGAAATATTCCGCCAATTACTATCGAGAACAATTCGATTAGATCCTCTAAGAGCCTCGCTGAGCCTGTAATACCAATTAAAAGGTGGAAACCCGCGTATTGTAATTCAATAGTCTAACTTTCCAGCACGATATATTTCCAATTCAGATAATTAAGTGAAGACACTAGCATAAATTTGAAGGCCTATAAAAAATGTTGTCATATTATCTAGGTAGGTTTCTCACTACCACAAATATCAAATTATTGAAGTTTGATGGGAAAATGTTAACTCATTGAAGGGGACATTAAAAGGTTTTTTTTATTAAATTAATGAAAAACAAATTTAATAATGAATTTTTTTCTATACATTTAATTTAATAATGAATAAATTTTTTTTCCATAAATCAAATTTATTATTAAGTGATTATTAAGTTCGGCAAGTATTTTAGTTATGATTATTGTGACAGTTGTATGAATGATCCTAATATAACTTTACTTAATAAAGTAAAGAAAATTAATTAATTAATTAATTAATAAAAAAAAGTAATTATTCACCACCACGAATTAAAATGTAACCACGCCGACTGCAACGCTATCTAAGTATATAGGGCAGAAGGTAAAGGGCTTTCTCAACTAGATTCAAAGAACATATTCGACGTTATAAAAATAAAAACACTTCTTCAAAATTCGCAGAATATCTCTTAGTAAATAATAACGTACCGCTTGACAACAACGGGCCTAAACCCTTACATATAGAAAGAAAGGGTATTTGATTGAATTTACTTGAATAATTAGAAATTAATAAACGAACAAATGATCCTAATATAACATTAATTAATAAAGTAAGGATAATTACATATTCACCGCTTCTCAGTATGTTCACATTATCAAAACAATATAACACATTTAAATAAATCAATTAAGAAAACATCGTAATTTAAATACGGGGAAAACACATTATAAATATAAAAACCTCACAAGATGCATGAATTTCTTAATAGGTAAGGAAAAAAAATTGTAATAACGTCAGAAGTTACGTTCTTATGCTTTCATTCAGCAAATAAATAAATGATGATCTATTAGAGTTATGACATTACCGAAGTTTTGAAACGCAACTTTTTACCTCAATACATAAAAAAGGACAAAACAATTTATTGTTTAATATTCAATAAATGCAAATTCACTTTGTTACGTCTTTTTAAATATATATTTTTTTATTCAAACCAACATGCAAATATCTACATGTTTAAAAACAAATGGTTCCTTCCTCAGGATAAACAATAAATATTTTTATTATTATTTTTATAAACAAAAATTATTAGCCTGAAACACTCATCCAAATTGAAAAAACCTTCCGAGAAAAGATAAATGTCGCCGACAGGACTCGAACCTGCACCCTTCTGATTGCCGGTCAGATGCTCTACCGTTGAGCTACGTCGGCTTATCGCAAACCCGCCAAGTTAATCAATATATATTAGTGTTTCATTCAATAATTGCTGTTTTTATTATATTTCACCTGTAAACAACCAACTTTATTAGTATGAGAAAGGCTTGTAACGGCTAAATCCCTCAATAGATGGCGTCGAGACAAATTATGTCTACATTTTATTGGTGAAAAATGCTTTGACTTGTCAAATATTTATTAATTGAAAAACTAAAGTTTTTAAGACGAGATTTTTGTGCATAGCGCAAAAAAATCTCGTCTTAAAAACTTTAGTTTATCAATTAATTTTTATTATTAGTTCATTTGATATTGTTTAACAAGTATTGAAACTGGGTTTTATCAAAATAAATTTAAAATGGTTATTTGATGATTTCTTTAAAAGATTGGTGGCGCCATTGTTAATAAATAAATTTAAAAAAAAACTTTGAATTCACCACTTTATTAATATACAATGCTTCGAAAGCGACGCTTTTTTCATCAGGAACATAAAAAATATATGTAGATATCTGTGTATATTAATAAAGTGGAAAATACAACGTAAAATTTTTATTCATTCATTTATTAAAAACAGTTCAATTCAGTTCACGAGATTTTAAGAAAAACCCTTTCACTCAGCACTCAGTGAATTCGGCGTTTCAAAAGGTCGCGTCTCTTCCTAAAAACTGCGTCTACGAACGTTGTACGTCGTAAGCTGGGCGTCTATCGCCTCCTTTAGGGCGTACCTATGTACGAGTACCTATATCCGGCGCCAGGTGGCGTCCTCATCCACCCAGCCAGTTCATTATCATAAGTGGTCCAGCCCATTTGTAACTTTCTTCACGGGAACTTAATCCGCTCTTCCGATAGAGCCTTAAAGTTTGGTTATTTTTCACTTCCAGCGAGAGGAAGGTTGTGACCTGGAACCTGTTTGGAGAGGAGGTGACATGTGGGACAGAGTTGAATAGTCATCGGTCAAGTGGATCACTTTCTGTAATGGCGCTGGTAGATCAATCATTTCACCTTCGCTTTCTTGGGAGATGTTTATTGAAAGACCGATGCGGATCAACGCTCTTTAAGGAAACAATAATATTATTTTGCCTCGTAAGTATTTCTCGACGAAGGAAAATAAAATTTGAAAAGAAAAATCTTATTTAGGAAGTTAAATTTCAGTGGTAATTAATGTAAATGAAAAATATATTTAACGAAGTGTTGTAGAAAAACTTTATCTTATCAACTTTTATTTACAGCACAGAAACACGAGGTCTTGAGGGAAATAACTTCCTTCGAGCCTATATCATCTTTTGGGAATGCTGTGTGGAGGGTCTTTCAGAGGATAGGAAGAAGTGAACCTGGGTTTTGAAGAGACCCATGTTGTAGGAGGGAGGAAACATAGAGGCCGGTAGATCATTTCACAGCTGAGCTGTTGAAAACAAGAACGAGTAGTAGAAGCGACCCTTTATCATGTGACAAATGTCAGCCATGTACAAATGTTGGGTGCGCATTTGGCGTGTTTTCCGACTGTGCACTGGTGCCGAAGGGATCAATGACGCTAGTTCCTCAGAGCATCTTCCATTAAAATACCGGTAGAACAAGGAACGAATTTCGTTTTAGGACAGTCAAATTGACAAGTTCGTTCATATTAATTGCCAATATAACAATATACGGAAAAAAAAATAGTATTGCGAATGGAGAAAAAAATATTACATAATATAAAAAAATAATAAAAAAAAAAAACATATTCCAAACTTAGCATATATACGAGTATGTTTACTTTTTCTGGTCAAGTTAGTTGTATTTCGATTTTTTTAAACCGTTTAGATCATAAGGCTGTTTTACTTCAAAAAAAACAATTTTTTAAACAATTTCACTAGAATTCAGAAAAAACCCCTTTTCGCACACGGATATGTGCGAAAAGGATATTCAGTTTTTTTTATTTTATTTTTCAAATCACGTGGATACCTGAAATAAAATATTAACCATCTTTGTTGAATTCAAAACACACAAAGTATTGCGGTTGAAAGGTATTTTTAAAGAGAATGTACGTATTTAGGAAGACCTAATAGACGGTATTTCATTACAATTTCTATATAATCTTTACTTTTTTGTCCAGAGTTCGAATATGAAATACGTGCATAAATTTCTCCTTACTAACTAAATTTTTCATTACGTTAATCAAAAATGAATTGGAATTGTATCAGTATGTTTGCATTACTGGTTTTACTGGTAATGTAAAACCCCGTGAGCTCGTAACCGCTGAAAAAAAATCTGTGTAATTCCGTTTTGCTTCGTAAAAACTACGTTGTGCCGTATTCGACATATTTGCATAGGGGAATAATGCACATTTTCAAATAACATGGGTAGAATAAATCAAACATATTTCAATAGTGAGTGGTGGATCGACCATTGTAAGGGAATTTTCCGGGTAGCAGCCAGCAGCGCCCCGGGATAGCGCGGCGAGTGCCCGGGTTCCCGGGATGGCGGGATAGCTAGCCCGGAGGGCCGCGTCACCACAATAGTTCGTTGTTGAACAGAATTAGCAAAGGGCTTGTGGTAGCGAGGGCGGTTTCCGGTAAAAAAAACTACAACCAGCGCTCGTTAGCCATCGGCTTTCCGCTTTGCATTGTACGCTATGAAAAACCACACAATACGTTTATTTTTTTTTCATTTATATTATACACGACAGACAGAGGTTTAAGATAAAAATTACAAAAAATAACAATGAAAAATAAAGTTTGTGTCAAGTGAAAACAAAACAATCATCGTAGCTTTTTGAAAGACAGGTCGAAATAGTAGATAACAAGAGATTCGAAAAATTTAGAAAATTTAGGACTCTCACTAAATATATCAATTATTTTGCCACCACAGTGGATGTTATATAGTCTAAATATTCCCATAAAATGTTGGAAGAAGGCTAAATTGGTTCTATGTAAATGAACATGGGAAGTTTCTGAATTTTTGTTTTTGATTTTGACCAAGATGGAAGATTTTTCCTGGTTATTTATAATTTTTGAAATGTAATCTGATGTCGTCTTTTCACGACGTGTCCAATTTGATGTAGGTAATCTAGGCGTTTCTTATAGTCGTTAAACAGTATGGACAATCCGTTTCTACAGGATAATGCTCGAGTTAATCTCAGAAGTGAACTTAAGAATGTTGCGAATTATGGAGGTGTGTAAGTATTTGAGAGACAGTATGTATTTGGATGGCTTGTTTGAATGCTGAAAAGAGTGTTCGGATATCTTGGTCTACCGTTCATAATATGTTATCGGTATTTTATAACGACCTCTCTTTCTGGACGTGGAAAATCAGAGGAAGTATGAAATTTCATATTTTTACATTGTATTAACTTATTCGAGAAAAAATATTGTTAATGTAAATGGTTAGAAGAAGTCATAGTACGATCATTCTAATTATTATTAATAATAAAATAATAATAAAAT
This sequence comes from Halesus radiatus, assembly GCA_022606495.2. Classification (NCBI taxonomy): domain Eukaryota; kingdom Metazoa; phylum Arthropoda; class Insecta; order Trichoptera; family Limnephilidae; genus Halesus; species Halesus radiatus. The sequence continues at coordinate 38,230 of JAHDVE020007804.1, forward strand.
AAAATAATAATAATAATAATAATAATAATAATAATAATAATAATAATAATAATAATAATAATAATAA